>QGOH01009843.1:0-10335 GCA_003313155.1 Boletus sp. MG95 | reverse complement strand
CCACCCTCCCTACCACCCCCCGCACGCTGACCACATCCCATACAGAATGCCTGTCGCAAACAGAAAATGCGCTGCGAGGGCGCAGACACACCCCCCTGTCGGCGTTGTCGTCATGCCGGTCTGGAGTGTCTCTTTGAAAAGCCCTCCAGAGAGGCAACCCTCACTGGCGAGGCTGGTCTGGAGTAAGCCTCTCCTGCTCCACTTGCCACCACTTATCCCTCTCCAGGCGAATCCGCAGTCTCGAGACCCACGTCGCCGATATCAGACTCACTCAGGCCGCAATTCAGAACACACTCCTCGAAATCGTCGCCCACTTGCGTGGCACCGCACCGCTCACCCATCGCTCACCCTCGACCTTCTCTCAAGGTCAATACGCCCACTCACCCACCGTCCCTTCCGTGGCATCCCCCTCTCTCTCCGCACCTGCAAACGGTTCACATATCGGCGATCACAGCATGCATCGTGGCACTTCAACACCGACAGCGTATCATCCATCCATCCCACCCATCCTCAACGCCCCCTCGCGAGACGTTCGGCCTTCCGCATCTCAGGCACCCCTTGCACCCCTTGGTCAGCCGACCGTCAGCGATTTCCATTCCTCATCATACTCCAATCCGGCCGGCGGGCAGCCGTCCTCCTTTATTCCTTCAGGAGCCGTCCTTCCTCCCTTTTCAAGTATTGGTGCAATTGGCGTCGGCACTATTCAGGGCCTATCTACTGGACCTTATCTTGATAATCCCCAACGCTCTCAAGGTAGCAGGAACTACCACTTATCTGCACCCGCGGGTTCAAAGCGTACATTACCACCTTCATCCGATGTCACCAGCGCCGATTCGTCCGAGGTCGACGATGACGACAATGGCGAATTGCCCGCTTCAGGTCTAGTTGCGCCTTGGGAGGTCTTGCGAGGCCTGGCAGACGTTGCAATTGAGAGGGCTGCCAAGGTTAGTGCTAGCATTCTCCCGAATCTATCTTTCGAACAACCGGATGATGTCTGTCAAGGAGAGTGGTGAAGCGAGCAGCGAACCCCAGAGCAGAACCAGAACGCCTTCCCCTGAGCGACAGAGTCGACCTTCCAAAAGGAGGAAGATTCGTCACAAAATTCCGCGTGGCATGATTTTCCCCGATGGTGGGTGATCTTAGGCTTGACGATCATGAAGCTCAACGCGAATCGTCACAGTTGTCACGCAAAACCTTGTACCCGAGCATGAGGCCCGCGAGTTGTTCCGAATGTACAAATATACTTCCCTGACTTACGTTGCAACTCACCCTACTTGATAGATTTTATGCTGGTTGCTCTACATTCTTGCCCGTTTTCGACTCTCGAGTCGATACCTTTGACGCCCTTCACCACCGTTCTCCGTTTGCAGTAGACGCCATTTGTATGGTTGGAGCTCGCGTGCGTGATGGAGGAGGTCAGTTTATCCTCGATGCGCCGAGTCTTTTCACGATCTATTCGCAGGGACACCAAGCGAAACATATAACCGATGTTTGGATGCGGTTCAGAACATTTCACGTGCTACTCTCTTCTCTCCTGTCACCCGAATAGAAGCGGTTCAAGCCATGAGTGAGCGTTTTACCACATCGAATGTTTGTCGGTGGTGATAATGTTCTTCTAGTTCTCGTATCAGGTTGGTCTGATAATGGTTGGCTAAGTGGAGGTCATGCTGTACGGATGGCAATGGAACTTTGTCAGCTTATTCTCTGATGTTCTTCCGACACTGGTCTCATGGATCTGATAGCATTGCACAAGGCATGGCCAAAGTTACTTCGGCGGATGCAGAACAAGGCTAAAGGCACTGATGGGTCCGAAGACCGCGATCTAGTCATCAGCTCCCGTACATGGTTTTGTTTGTACCTTTTCGAGCACCAGTAAGTAGTCGCCATATACATCAGTGGTATGTCACAAACAACGCTTTAGGTTGTCCTACGGCACTGGCCGTCCAGCCATCCTAAAGGACGATGAGAGTATCTGGCAGTGTCGTTTACTTTTACAGCATCCCCTCGCAATCGAGGATGATATGCGTCTTGTCTCCACTGTTGAGCTCATGGCAATTCGAGAGAGTGTCCACAACAAACTTTCACCCTTCGACCGTCCCGTGGATGAAGTTACGTTTACCGTCCTTGAGCAAGCCGATTCGGGATTTCAAAACTGGTACAAGACATGGGATCAGGCCTTCTCCCAGAAGTATGAAGATGCAGGTGAGTCGTGGTTATTGGTTGGAATGCGGTTACCAGAGTGCAGCCACCAGCCTTTTATCGTCAAAGCCTGCAAAACCAACACTTACATGCAGAGCTGTTTCATAATGCAACGGCATTGCGAGGTATCAATGGTCCGGAAGATGTGCAGAAGATGCCAAAGGCGCAGAGGGATCTTGCCATCCGCTCCATTCAAATTGCGCGCCAGGGCTTGGACATTACTGTCAATTCCCCTTCGTATAGCGAGGGTATGAAATACGGTGAGTCAACTTATCCCCCTATGTTCGCGACATGTAACCGTCTGGTAGCCGTCCACTATACGCATGCTACTGCTACATTTGCTGCCTCTTTTCTTCTAAGACTGTCCCGCCTTTTGTAAGCATCGCCAGTCTTAGCTAGGTTCGACTATGTATGATTTTCCCCTCCAGTCCAAATGACTGCGACGTACAGGACATCCGATCGCAGGTTGAACGATTGGCAGCTTTGATGTCTCAAAGTAAGCTCTCAGTTGCACTTGTGTACTCTTCTGACGTTATCAATCCAGTCCCTGGAAAACGCTACGCTTTAACACTGCAGCTCATGCTGAAGAGAGGGCAGAAACGGAGAGCCGCATCCACTGCTCATTCCCCGCAGATCTCACGTGAAGCTCAACGTACGACGCCCACGACGATTGAACAGCAGCAACTAGGTGTAATGAACCACGAATCGTTCTCGCCTACGTATGATCCCTCGTTCGCTAATCCCGATGCGATACCTCAAATGCAAATGGGGATGGTGCCCCCCCATGTTACTGATGTGGACAGCATTTGGAGGGGATTCGAAATGACTTCCAACGAACAACTCCCTGTCTGGATATCCGACCAAAGCTTGGGTGGTAACACATTCTCGCAGCAAGGCATGAATGCCTTCCTTCTTCCCGCAGATTACCTCCCCCCCGCAACACAAATATGGTAAAATCCTCAAATCTCCCTTGGCATTCAGGGCAGCGTTTAGTATTATTATCTTGTCTGGCCGTATGCCCCTTGTCCTGTACAATCATCCCCGAAAGCCGCTATATATTTCCCTCTACCCTGTTGTATCATCGTGTCACCTTGACCAGTCGCTCTCTGGATAAAAGCGTGCAAGACCAGATCGGGTTTGTGTTACCCATTCCTGCCAATAACTAATCTATGATTTCAGGTTTTCCTGAGGACCAGTCTGATTTAAACCTGGACTTAGACCAACTCCCGAACAGCATGCCAGTATAAATCAACAACGCCAACTCCTCCATCTCCCTCAGGTCCCGTTCGCTTCCTTGGCAAATCTCGTCTGAGTCCCTCACTATTGCATTATCATGTCGAGTAGCGTCTCAGCGAAACAGCGCAAGCTCCCCGAGATATCCGGGAAGATCATTTTTCCTTGGATTCCTTCGGACCGCGAGAATCTCGCGGATACCCTCCCCGTCCATTCTAGGACTGGGGAACGATACCTGGGAGCAGATTTTAATCAGACGTTCGGTAACGTCGAGGAAGAAGCTGAAGGACGTCCTAAGAGAAACCCTTTCTTCTCTTTCTTGTCCGGTCGCTCGAAAGACCTTCCAGCGCTGGACGACGAATTATTTAGCAAAGCAAAAATTTCGCAGTCGCGACCAAACTGGCCGACTTCCTTCGACGTCCCTGAGGATAACGCCCCCCGAGATCACGCGACACTTCGTGCCTCGATTCGCCAGAGTGTACCTCCTCTCCTCGCAGATTCGGAGGGACGGAAGTTTTATCAGGGGGGGAAACAGCGACTCAACGTCATGAAGCGGAATAAAACGGAGGCGAGAATCATCAAGCATGTACAAGGTATGGCCTTGAGGTTTTAATCTGTCAAGTTGACGGCATGGAACCCAGATATTGACAAACGCCGCAAGTTCATACTCACGTTAGCAAAGTGCTTGCTGACTTTTGGCTCACCCTCTCACCGCATCGATACACAATTGAGCACAGCGTCCAATATACTTGATGCCAAAGCAGCCTTCGTGCACATTCCGGATGTCATCATTGTTACGTTCGGAGATGAAGATGTGGCCTCCGTCGAAACTCATTTTGTCAAGGCCAAAGGCCGAATCGCTTTGACCCCATTGCACCAAGTTCACCTCATCTATCGCAAGGTACTACATGATGAGATGACGGTGGAAGACGGAACACAGGAGCTTAAAGAGATACTCGATGCTCGCCCTATCTATTCACTCTGGCCGCGGTGTCTCTTTTCATTTCTCACTGCTTCCATGATCTCTGCGATAGTATTTGGAGGCTCTATCATCGATATGTGGATATCTGGGTTGTGTGCCTGCATTCTCCAGTACTTGGGTCTCAATGCTGCGTCAAAGAGTGCTACGTATGCCAATGTTTACGAGTGAGTCGTCGATCAACCAGCACTAGGCATTCCTGTTTAGCGGCCCACAGGATATCAATCGCAATTATCGTCTCCTTCATCTCACGGGCACTGAGCACGATCCCTGGAGATCTGTTCTGTTATAATGCCATCTCCGCCGCTGGGATTATTCTCATCCTACCAGGTTTCACCATACGTGAGTGATTCAGACTGGTTTCAGCGTACGTGAGTGTTACACGGCTAATTTCCATCAATTCGCCCTGTAGTCATTAGCGCTCTGGAGCTGACGTCGCACAATATCCTCTGTGGATCTGTAAGGATGGTTTATGCACTCATATATACACTCTTTTTGGTAGGTGTCAATAATTGGAATGGATCAGTTCCGCGCTTTGCTGACTACGGAATCTGCTTTGTCAGGGCTTCGGACTGGCCATCGGATCCGACATCTATCTCGTTATCAATCCCCATGCGCGGCGAGCTCTCGAGAAGAACCAGACGCCGAGTTATAGAGTGTTACATGGTTCTTTTCAGGCTGAAAATGGCACTTTTCCACTCGGAGGGGCGGTGTTTGGGTTCGCCCAAGCTACATCCCTTGACACGAACTATTTACTAAGAGGTACAGTACCTCCACACTGCTATTATTATATCGCGATGTCCAATGGTATTCCAAGGATGTTATAGGGAACCGAGCTGGCCGTGGTGGCGACAACCTCTTCCCTGGTGGCTATTACCCGTCCTGGTCCCAACCTACTCCATTGCTTCATCACTGGGAAACATGCAGAAATTCTGGAGCTGGCAGCTTCTGGTGATGGTTATCTTCGCATGTTCAGCCTTCACCGCCAACAAGCTGGGTAACATCTTCTTACCTGATGATGGTGACCTCGTGTCCGCTTTTGGGGCCTTGATTATTGGTCTACTTGGCAATTTTTATTCGCGAATTGTTCGCGGGACGGCCTTTACCTCGATGGTTACGGGTGTTCTTTTCCTTGTACCCGTACGTGGACGGATAGTTATGTGTTTCCCGCCCTCACAGTCTTTCTTAACAGTCTGGCATCGCACAGGGAGGAGGGATCATTGACGGTGACCCGAGCTCGACAGACCAGTACTCATCAGGCTTTTCTCTAGCTGTACGCATGATTCGGGTTGCCATTGGAATAACGCTCGGTCTTTTCGTCAGCCAAATATTCGTGTATGCATTGGGGCGACGGAAAAACGTGGCCCACTTTGCGTTCTGAAGCTCGCACGAGTTATGGTACAATTATGATAGGTATATACTCAAACGGAAGGCTAAAGTGGTCTATCAATTACAACAAAGTCGCTCTACCAGTAAGGATTACAGTGGTGTCAGAAAATAAGGATCTTGTCAAGGAGTAAAATGAAGACACGCGTCAATCAACGTAACTCATGACCCGAACAGTTGGTTCAGCTCCTCCATCCGCCGTTGCAACATGTCAGCCTTGCTGAAGTTCTGACCCAATGTCATATTGGCCAATTCAGTTTTTTTCCGCTGAACTTCTAGCAGGCGATCTTCTATAGAGTTTTCAATGATGAGTTTGACTGTCGTGACGGGACGTGTCTGTCCCAGACGGTGCTGTAGGGTAAACCATGAGTTGTGAGAAAGCCAATGTATATCAAGTGACAGCGTACGATACGATCAACAGCCTGGTTCTCTACGGCTGGGTTCCTGTGGCATGTGCTTAAGCACGCTCCGAGATGAAGCCTCAGAAAAAGAAAAAGTACCAATAGGGATCCATCAGGTAAACCCGTTGTGCAGCAGTGAGATTCAACCCGACTCCACCAGCCTTCAAGCTAACAAGAAGGATCTCGCAAGCCGGGTCATATTTGAGGGCGTCCATGGCTCTTGTCCGATCGTCACGTTTCATAGTGCCATCCAAGCGGTCGTAACGAATTCCAGCAGCATCCAGAGCGTCTTCGATCCTAAAAGACCTCATGAGGATATGATCGTCAAAATGGGGCAAGTACAGCCATACTTATCAAGCATGGTCGTCCATTGCGAACTAGGGACCACATATTCAGCTTCTTCTCGGTTACAGAACAGCTACTTACAATACCACGGTCTTGACAACTCCATCGTCAACTCGCTTTCCTTGACCGTCTACCATCTCCACCTCAATCGACTCGGGATCATAATTGGCAGAGTATGGATTTGCCTTGGAAAACTGGATAAGATCACTGAGCAAAGCTTTGACTTTGGTTGACGGAATGAAATTCTCCGGGCCTGTTCCCTTCGGCTTCTTTTCCCGCTTGCCAGACTTCTTTTTCGACGACACGTCGTGAGGGTGACAATCAGGCCGTACTTGTATGGCGTCCTGAGGAGAAAGTCCAGCCTGACAAGTAGAACACGACCGTCGAATATCCGGGGGCACGTCTGGCCACCCAGGGCATACGCACAACCGATAACATGTAAGGCAGAAAAGGTGCTGACAACGGGTTAGCACGAGAGATGACGTCAACGGGCTATTGGTCCTAGTTGAAGCGCGAGACACTGTCCCTTTTGCCTTCCGACCACGTTTGGGTGCTGATGGACCGTCGTCCATACATACCCCACCCTCAATGATTTGTTGAGTCTCCGAGGAAACGCATAGTTCCTCCCCACATTCAACACATTGCGTTGTCGCCGCCTCCCTCAACAATGCAACGATTGCGGCTGCACGGGACGGGTTGAGACCCTCCCGTTCAATCGTAGCTGCAAGGTCTTCATAGCTGCTGGGCTCTGTCGACTGGATGCCTCCGAGTTCTTTGCCCTCGACAAGCTCAAAATGATCACAAATTTGCCGCAAGCGCAAAATCTTCTGCAAGATCCCCACGTAATTCTTCATAACCTCGTTCTTGTTCGACAACTCGTTGAACTCAGCTTTGGATTCCGTGAAGAACTGGTCGTAAATCGTCTGCTCGCGTGGATCGAATTTGAGATAGCGGAGTTCGTCTCGGCGAGGTGGAAGATTGAGAATTTTCTTTCCGTCAGAGGTTTTCGTTTCTTTGGTGCGGCGAAGGGTGATGCACTTCATGATGGTTTGCAATCGGGCGACACCCAGTGACTGCCCATACTTGACAGGAGTTCCGATGAATTCTGTCCAGAAGTTCTTGTCATCGAAGGGTTCTAGACGTAAGAACTTGATCAGCGCGAAAACATCGTCGAGTTTGTTCTGGACAGGAGTTCCCGTCAGGCAGAGACGACGGTCAGCAACCAAGTCGCATGAGGCACGGCTGCCTACAGTTCCAGTCTCCTTAATAGAGCTGTATCATAGTGAGCTTGTGTGCCCGCTAAACACCAGTTGGCGAAACATACTGCGCCTCATCGAGTACGACTCTAAACCAGTGGATGGTTTGTAGAGCGCTGGTGGCCTCCACTGCAACATTAGAGAACGACTTTTTTCGTTTCATCCCTGCTCGTTTTGGTTTCGGTAACCGTACCACCTGATTCCCATATTCATCGATCTCGACGCCTGGGAATCCTCCGTCACTATCGCCTTCCTCTTCGTCATCAGCCTCAAGAGAAGTAATACTCCGAGTTTGCTTCGAGTACTCAGAAGCCAACGTTGCATATGTTGTGATAACAGCATCAAAGTCGGCTAGGAAAACTGAGTCTGGCCGACGCGCATTCCCATGGTATACATATACCCGTAACGGACGGCCACCCATTGGACGGTGGGATGGTTTTATGTCAGAGCTGGGTTCTTGCTGGGAAAGCATCGTCTGAGAGGGTGGTGTAACAGCACCGGGCGTATTGACGGCCGCAGAGCAGGTGATTCCACCACCCCCAACTACCGAGACCTCTCCTCGCCAATGCTCGCGGAACTGATCCTCCCAATTCGACACCGTTGAGAGAGGGCAAATGATGAGGGTCGCTCTACTTTTGACCTTGATACGACATACACGCGCATATTCGGCTTCTGCCTTGTCCTGAGCCTTTGCTGCCTTGCCTTTACCCTTCCCAGAGTCGGATGTGCAGGGCATTCCCCAAACACTTCCAGAGAAATGTGCAGCGGACAGAGTATCCTCGAGGAAGTGTCTGTCTGGAGGAATGGGAGGGGGAGGCAGTGGGGAAGCAGCGAAAGCACGAGCGGCATCCAAGGTGGCAGCCATGAGGGAGACGCACGTGATCGTCTTGCCAAGACCCATCTGGTATAGGTGCATAAACATTACGTAATCTGATCCAAAAGCAACAAACGCACATCATCGGCGAGAATGGCGCCTTTTGCTTCCTGTGGTTCATGAAAAAGTTCCTTTTGAGTCACGATATGGAACCACGATTGCTGTCCAGAATGAGGGTTCATCCGGGTTTGCCACAGAGAGGAGTAGCGGCCATCACTACAACGTTTCTCGCGTTCACGTTCAAGAAGGAAAGTAAGCGCTTTCTTCTGATGGGGATAAAGAATTGTTCCAACTTCATGTGCTTTTCATAAAATGAAACATGTCAGTGGATGAAGCGGTGACGAGTGAGAACAATGAATGAAAGTTACCGGGTTCAGTCTCAGGGAGCTCATCTCCGCTTCTCAGACTCTTGAAGAGCTCCTCCACCTGACTGCGCTGGATTTCGAGCGTCTTTCCGGACACTGCAGGTGCGGTCCAACGAGAGTTGCTGCCTCCTGGACCAGAGTAACCAGGGCGGACAGGAGGCAACGATTGACGGTGTCCTCCAGGAGGAGGATTGTGCGGATTACAATAATGATGATTAGCAAGTCTTTGGATGTCATACGGAGGGGATGGGTGATCGAGCAGGAGTCCACACTGGTGGAGATAATTTCCGACGACGGTGATGTTACCCTTTGGAGTGTAAACAAGCATCTGTAACGGAAGGATGGGGAGCTGCGATAGGATGAGAGAGACGGGTTCTAGTGGAGCTGGTTCAAAAGGTGAGGTACGCTCACATTTGGCATGCCACGACGCACTTTGGCGTCTAATCGGATAAGACCTTTTCCTAACATCGGGCCAAGGTGGGATGCCACTTTCTGCTCCACAACGCCGAAGGCCTCACCCTGGCTTAGTTCACCGGTAGGAGATTTAATGTGTGGAGTTTTGATATGGATAGTTTCTGTTGAACCTGGCTGTTTGTGAGGGTTGTGCTCGTACTGGAGACGCACGCTTGCCCAATCGGCTTCTGCCTTTGTCGGATCATGCGGCTGGAGATACGACACTGGATAGAGAACCAAGGCGGTGACTATGAGCTGTCCAATGCAAACGGGGGTTCTAGGGGAGATATCGTCCGGGAGTGGGGTGGCAAGGGGAAGGGGGGAGGAAGGGGGAGAGGGGGAATGAGTGAGATCAATGACATTGTTTGCCGGGTGTATGGATGCGGGTCGGGTTGTAAATGGATGGATGATGGAGGTGCCATTTTGATACGAAGGGAGGTGTTGGTGCGGGCGGGAGAGCGAAGAGACTGGAAAGACGGGGTGATAGGCCGGGGAGTGCAGCATCGGCGGCGGCGGCTTTGGCGCGTGTGGCAAGACGGAGTGGGGGTATGAAGAGAAAGGATATGTCTGCGCGGGTCTAACTTCCACACGGGCACGTGTCGATGACGGAGAGACATCATCGTCGCCAGTCAGGTCGATGTGCGTGGGCTCGGACAGGGCAAGGTTCGACATCGACACGGACGGTACAAGGTGGGCATCGCGCATGACGACGGGCGCTGTTGAACGTTCAACGACGGCAACGATGACAACAACGGCGACGATAAAAGGCGTGTGTTGAACGGTACAGCAACTGTGCAAAGAACCGTCACGGACGTCGATGGGCAACTCGCTCGCTGGTATCATC
>QGOH01009829.1:0-15211 GCA_003313155.1 Boletus sp. MG95 | reverse complement strand
GACCATGCTTGAGGGACTGTCTCCTGCGGGTTATGGTCTTGTACGAGGGGCTATCCTCCTTTCCATGCAGGGGAGTAGGGGACTTTGGTTTCTGGGAGACAGTCGCGTGGGTAACCGCGGTAGAGTTCATTAGACTGAGGCGACGTGAAGACTCTTTCCCTTTCTTGAGGGCGCGGTCGCGGTCGCGGGAGTCCTTGTTGATCACGTCGACGAGAGCCTTCCCGACAGACGTGAAATTAAGGGAATGGCGAAGAGAGGAGCGTGTTGAAGGTTTGGGTGGACGAGAAGGCTTGGAGGTGGCTTCGGATGCCATGAGGACAGTCTGCTAGTTGCACTGTGAATGTTTCCAAGAAGAGTTAGAGTGTCAGTGGACTGATCCAGCCAGTTACGGTGTACTCCGCGTTGTCTGCCACGTCGTTGTCGTCGTCGTCGTCGTCAACGCTGGAAAAGTTGAAAACGAACCAAAGTGGCTAACCAACAGTGTTTGTATTTGTCGGTCACCACATAAATCTGCCCACTCCCGCGCGTTCCATGTACAAAAACACGTAGAAAGTCGCGAAATTTATCGCTCCATACCACAACCCTTCAACTAAAAGACCCACAAAACTCATATCCACCACCTGAGCCCGTAAGAGGATATATGGCACCAGGAAATACCGGGGCTCCAAAAGCGGCGTAGGTAACAGCGTTGTAACGCTCGCAAGGGGCAAAACCAGGGTCTGCAGCAACGTCTGGTCACCAGCTGGTTGGTGACGTTTGGGGTCAATTCCTAACTCCATCGATAGTAATCAAACCATCTCACCCACACGCAGCCACCATGCCCACGCGCACGCTTGGTATCCTGGTATGAACAGGTAAGGCACAATCGGATGCAACATGAATACCCGGCGCCACACATAGAAAGTGTAGTGGCGATTATCAGCAAGCAAAAACGGATGGTGGACCCTTCACAATCCAATGCAGGCATTCAGGTACGGCGATTGAAGACGGCAAGTGACTCACGTGAACTCGTGCACCGTCAATGCCATGAATGCTGAAAGCAAGGCCGTGAACGCAGCCCTCCTACCTCCAGCTCATCAGCGGCTTCTCTCCCTTGTCAAGATACACGGACCTTTTGGTTCCAAACATGCGGCGAGCAACTTCATTTGCAAGCTTTACTGGGCCACCGCAACCAAAAACGACTGCAGGCCATCCCACCAATGTCGCAAACGCGATAAAGTAGTACAACTGGGGTACATGCAGCACGGGAACGTGGTTAGCCTTGTCGCCTACAATGTGGTAAACAGTGGTCAAATTCATGGATACAACAAGATTGCCTCCGAGATTCCGCACCCAGCACGATGCCACCATTCCAAAGCACGAATGCCCCAAACAGAACCGACACGAGCATGTAAGGCATGGACGGTAAGAGTAACTCTGGAAATGCGGCTGGGGCACTCATGATCGATTGCAGAAAGTCGCCTGAAAGTATGTGACAGTTGTAGTCAACAAGCTGAAATAGGATCTATATTACTCGCCTGGGCCAGCCGACAATGCAGGCGGGTCATGTAGCAGTGTATTTCCGCGTCTAGACTGTAAGCGCATAAGCTGACTGGTGGCAAACGCATACATCACCCATATGATATTCGTTTGACGGAAAAGACAGCTAATGACACCTAGCTACGGGGGATGAGGGCAAGGCCAAAACACGTTGACAATACGCACCACCGCCGCAGACAGATGCCAGTGTTGCGTTGCAAGTATGACAGTTAGCAGGACTGAAGTAAGACTGGGAACTTCTGTGTAATATAGAAATCCATAAAACCAAGCTATTGGAAATGCGGACAGAACGAATGCTTCGGCACTCGGTGCGAGTAACGGAGGTGGTCGACGACGTTGGTGAAACGCGAGGAGACGTGTGAGGGAGAGCGGGAGGGAGATCAAGGTGAGGGTCACCGTGAATCGCAGCAATACCAGGTTGCAGCGAAACATAGATATGCGATGAAGCAGAACACTAAGAATGTACCTGCGGAGTCGACTGCTTAATAACATGGGTTGTGTTATTGGAATGAAGCGAACTGACAATCCTGGTGGTGTGGTGATCTTTGGGTCCCAGGTCAACCACTCACCCCTGCAGTACGCCTGTGCTTGCGGGACATGGAAAGGTTCGTCCTGTCAATGATCGTTATGGCGGTCAGCCTACAGACGATACACCATACCATGTACGGTTCAGTGACTTCATTGTTGAATTCCCTCAATAAGGACACCACGACACCACAGTACACAAGGAAGAGGATTCTTGTGCTTGGCGGCATCTGCTGTAGCGAGCGTGGCCAACCGAGCTCAAGGCTGCCAGCGGTATGCAAATGAAAAGGCAATAACGAGTTCGAGGTTGTAGGATGTGATTGACGGGAGCAATGCATACGTTTGATACACGTATGCGACGCGGAACTATTAAATTCGTCTCCGAGAAATTGGCCCAACATCTTGCTTTCAAGTCGAGGATCGTCTGCACACACCGACACCAACTCATCATCAAGTGCGCTCGCAAGGTAAGCAGAATATGATTCACAGTAGCTTAAGGGAGGGGGTTATGCGGCTAACGTCGTGGTACACCATATAAGTAGTACCTTTCGTGAGATCAGCTTCCCCTCGTTCGTAGGTAACGCGGTCCAGGATCACCGCACTAGTTTGGCAGCGCTAAGCCATCCCAAGCTGGAATAGGCCGCTCCGCTTGAGGTGTGATGCGAGCACCGTGGCGACGCTCCTTCGAGTCTCCATAGTCAACAACAGCAGACTGTCACAAGTTTTGTTAGTGAGCGACTCGACCCATTAATATGGACTTGGCTTACGTGCGCAGTTACCCTGTTGTCCCATAATACCACAGTACCAGGTTCCCACTTCACTCTGGCCTGCAGATCACTACTTTTGTCAATGTGATCGTACAGGAACTTGAGGATGGTTTCTTCGTCCCGTCAGTGTTAGTAGTTATAACAGTATGCAATATTCTCACCCGACTCTTCGCGTTTCAGACCGACGATGCGTGTAGTGAACTGCCTATTCACATAGAGTGCTTCCTCGCCAGTCACTGGGTGACGCCTCACTACGGGGTGGATATGTTCCACCGGATCGCGTCTAACCACGCCTCCCCGCTTCCCCGACCGAGAAAAATTGGCCTGTTCGATTCCAGAGTGCACTGCGCTCAGGGTTCGCAGGAATGCAACGAAAGACGGGGATAATTTCTTCAGGGTAGAAACCTGCGACGTGAATAACGTGTCGCCACCTGTCGTCGGCTGAGAGAGCAGGAAGAAGGTTGTGAGGCCAGGGGGCTGAAGTTCATAGGATACGTCGGAGTGCCAGACGGTAGTCGTGATGCTGTCTTGGATTTCAAAGTTGAAAGTCGAGTTGGCATCTCTGTGGAGCGGGAAAAGGTTCAAATATATAAATAGAGAGGGTTACAAGGAGACTGACTTGAATACGAGATGGATTTGTGGGTGATTCCTTGGATGGCCTGAAGTGGGGTGAATGTGCAACCTACACGACAAATATGACTTGGCTCAGATCAGGAGTTATAGATGCTAACAGGAAACGAATCCAAGGGTGTATTCGTTTGAGTCGACACACCTTCCGAAGTGACGGCCCCATTCCAGATAAGCATCTGGACCCTGGTCAATGAAATCTGACTGGTCCCTGAAGACCATCAATCCACGTCTAGCAACCTATTGTTTGACAATTTATAGTACTGCGACTTTGACGATTCCGTGGTATTTACCTCTAATGCAAGCTGATCCCTCGCGTCGCTATCGAGGTCCCTGAGGCGGATTCCTCGGACCTCCGTACCCAGGTTCGGGGTCAGCTCGGTTACGCTTGTTGCACCTTCCAGAAAGGCACGGGGGTCTGAATGTTTGAGAGCACGAGATCCGGGATCGACATGCTCGAAGGGGATGAGAGGGGGGTATTTATCCTGGGAGAAACGGGGCAAAAGGTGAGCATATTTGTATGTCTCCTCCCCCTCCGGGCCATGCTCTGGGCGGAGAGTCAGAGCTCCGGCTTGGGTCAGTATTTCGACGGTAGTCATGGCCATGGCAGGTTAACGGCTACTCCAAGAGATAAAGAGGAGGGGAAGAGGACAGGTTCTCGTGCTTGATAAGTAGATCAGAGTCGGGTCGTGGGTCATATGGATAGGCAATTCGTCATCATTGCGACAGTACACATATTTTTGTCTGGAAGGGGCCCACAGGTCATCTGAGAGTCGATTCAGCGCTACTTGAGCAATACTGACAACCCCGACATCTCGTGAATGCATCTCGTGCTTGATAAATAGACCAGAGTCGGGTCATATGGGTAGAAAATTCGTCACCATTGCGATAGTACATGTATTTTTGTCTGGAAGAGGATTCACAGGTGGCATCTGAGAGCCGAGTTAGCACAACTTGAGCATCACTGACAACCCCGGCATCGTCGTCTGCAAGACCGGCGTAAGTGGCAGAGGATGAAATCGAGAGTGCCGGTGAACATTTGAACCCGGCGGTGACACTAGTGGACGTGCGTTCCTGCCTTTCCCCATTAGGAAACGGTCGCTTATTGTCTGCGACTACCCGAAGACAATAACCAGTCTCACATCCTGACAATAAGCACCCTTTGGTCAGGCTTTTCCATGTCAAGTTCTGGCTCGCATCGCTGGTCCAGCAGAGGCTGCACCGAGGTCCTCAGACTGCCCTTTGCAGAGTAACTTGGGTCGGTCATGGATTCGCGCTACTAGTAGCGTGCTGATGCTACTGATAGATGATTATCACTACGTCGCAGGTCAATAGGGCAGGGTCGCGCCTTTTGTTTCGCGTCACCGAGCCGGCGGGGTTCTCCCAGCTTTTTGTCTTGCTGTGGACCTTGTCAAATCGGGCTTATTGTCTTGTCAGTTTTCGACAGGCTTCCACCTCGCACTTGTGGACCATCTTTCCATTCCGAGCGCCGTCACGTTCATTCGCGGAATGCATTCCATAACATCGACCACTCTCAAAAGGCCATGAAATTTCGACACGAAATTAACTTCTCATCTCCCCCCACCTAACCTTGTCCACTCCGTCTCTTGAGGAACGGTTTGCTATCCTCCACTCGACGTTGGAATTCGTGACGCTATGGAGCCCAGAGCCTTCCACAGCGCGACCAACATTGTTAATCAGTCTTCCGTTCGCCACCGACGTGTACCAGATGTTCCCGAGGATGTCGACTTCCTCATGGAGCACTTGAATGACCCCAACTTTGACTACCATTCAGAGTTGCAATCGATCTCAGACTCTAGCACAGAGGTGTTCGAGCTCGAGAAGAAGAAGGTCTCCGATGCCGGCTCTGTCCGTCTTTCAGACTTCGATGTACAGTCTCGTTCAGAATCTGTAAGATATTCCACTGCATCCAGGACCGACACCCAAGGCACTGCATTTGAGTACGACGAGTAAGTGCAACACCAGCCATCTCGCTCTATTTTCTTTCTGACTACCTTTCCACAGCGAATCGCCTTACCCTGAGGTCCGCGCCGCTATTTCCAGCGTTGATGATCCCACAATACCCGTTAACACATTCCGCACATGGCTACTCGGTTTGTTCTACACGGTCGTCATCTCCGCATTGAATCAGATACTCTCCATGCGATGTCAGTACATTCTTTCTCTAGTCTATAATCAAATTGACACGCCTTTAGATCCCTCCGCTGCCATCACTGGTATTGTTGCTCAGTTGACAGCTTTGCCCCTTGGCAAAGTCCTTGAGCGTATTCTTCCTACTACCCGCTTCCGAACCTTTGGTTATACATGGACGCTCAACCCTGGTCCTTTTAACATCAAAGAACACGTCCTGATCACCGTCATGGCCAACGTAGTTGTCAGCGGCGCATATGCGACCGATGTTGTCGCCACGCAGCGCGTTTTCTACAACCAGACGCTCAGCCGCACTTACGAGATCATGCTTGCTCTCTCGACGCAGTTGATCGGCTTCTCTCTGGGTGGTCTCCTCCGCCGTTTCCTCGTCTACCCTAGCAGCATGATCTGGCCCGGTGCCTTGGTCAACTGTGCGCTCTTCAATACTCTTCACAGGGCGTATGGCAAGTCTGACCACCGCCACATTTCTCGGGAGAAGTTCTTCGCCATCGTTGTTGTGGGCAGCTTTCTGTGGTACTTTGTGCCCGGCTTCCTTTGGACTGGCCTCAGTGTTTTCAACTGGGTGTGCTGGATCGCACCAAACAATATTGTCGTCAACACCTTGTTTGGCACATCTACAGGTCTTGGCATGAGCATTTTAACGTTGGACTGGGCCATGATATCGTACTTTGCCAACCCTCTCGTCGCACCAGTGCGTTTATCTCCTTGAATGTCATTATATTCGCCTCATCTTCTTTTCCAGTGGTGGTCAGAAGCAAATACAGCTGTTGGCTTCGTCATCTGTTTTTGGGTCATTGTACCCATCCTGTACTGTGAGCCGTTTGTTTTCGTCGCCAGAACCTCGTTCCCAAACCCCATCTTCCAGACACGAACAGCTTCTACATGAGCTACTTGCCCATATCAGCGCCAGTGACCTTCGATAATACTGGTATGCCTTTCGATCCAATTCAAGTTGTCACCAACGGCATCTTCGACAACGCGAAATACGAGGCTTACTCCCCAGCTTTCCTCCCTGCCACACTGGCAATCGCATATGGTATTGCATTTGCTGCATTCGCGTCCCTCGTTGTCCACACTTTCCGTCAGTATCCTTCCATTTTCACAATCTTCTTGTCTGAACGTTGTTCGCAGTGTGGTACCGTCGTGATGTTATCAAACGCTTCAGGAGCCATCTGAAGGACGAGCGTGATGTCCACTCGCGCCTTATGCAAGCATATGCTGAAGTTCCGCAATGGTGGTATGCATTGTTAGGACTCACAATGATGATCCTTCTGTTCGTCGCGGTTGAGGTTTATCCCACCCAATTTCCCGTTTGGGCAGTTTGCGTTGCGATGGCCCTCGGTTCGCTCATGTCCATCCCTGTTGGCATGGTTCAGGCCATCACAAACCAACAAGTCGCGCTATCCGTTATGCACGAACTCGTCGCTGGCTATATTCTTCCAGGAAAACCCGTGGCCGTGATGATCTTCAAAGGCGTCGCTTTTGCTGGTACAAACCAAGCGGTTGGGTTCGCTGGTGACCTGAAGCTTGGTCACTACATGAAGATTCCTCCTCGTCTTATGTTCCTTGCTCAGGTGGTCGCTGCTTTCGTTAGCTCCATCGTGGTCATTCTCGTGCAGGACTGGATGTTTGCAAACATTGTGGACATATGTCAACCCCACCAACCTCAGTTCTTCACATGTCCCTCAACGACTGTATTCGCTACCTCTTCGCTGCTATGGGGAGGCATTGGACCGCGGAGAATTTTCAGCCCGGGGGCAATGTATAGCCCAATCTTGTGGTTCTTTTTCATTGGCGCCGTGCTTCCCATTCCCTTCTACTACCTCGCGCGCCGATTCCCTCTCTCCTATTGGCGTTACGTCAACATTCCCGTACTCTTTGCCGGGATTAATTACATGCCCCCCGCGACAGGTATGAACTACGCTTCGTGGTTGCTGGTGGGCTTTATCTTCCAATGGTTCATGCGCCGCTACCATTTCCGATGGTGGATGCGCTACAATTACATTCTCGCCGCAGGGCTTGACGCTGGAGTTACGATCGGCATGCTATTCATCTTCTTTTTCCTGCAACTGCCCAAGGGAGGCATCACCCTCAACTGGTGGGGCAACACGGTCTGGCAGAACACCGCGGACGCTCTTGGCACACCGTTCAAGGTAATGCCTCCCGGGCAGACTTTTGGTCCATCGAAATGGTGACCGCCCACGAAACACTGAAAAACTAGCATGCTGTACCTATATACTCTGTACGTTTTTGCGCGCCTTGTCCCAAAACCTTTCTTTACGACTGGTGGCCACGACTTCACATTTTCTTCATGTCGCCTTGGCACTTATGCTCCAACTGCACCACCGTTCTTTCTAACCCCTTCGCATTACCATTATTTTTTTTTCGGGCTCTACGCTTGGGCAACCCTTTCATCAAGGTTACGCATTGTATGTACCAAGTAGTTACGCCAACGCATGAATCACAACTTCTTCATTCCCCAAGTCTGACACGCAGGTGAAGGGTCGGGAAAGCTCTTCGGCGTCCAAAATGTTTTCGATCAAATGGTATTAATATTGTATGACGATTGTGACGCGCGTCAGAAAGTACTTGGAGAAACAGATGAGAGAATAATCAACAGATTACTCGGGAACACCCCAAATTCTGACCTCCCTTCCGCTGCTAGCCCAAAGCTCCCTCCCTTGATTCCCAAACACAATATCTGTCACGTCACTTGCCTCCTCGAAACGAACCAGTTCTTCCCAGGTTTTGTGTGCAAACAGCCTGATACCCCCATTGCCAGCGACGCCAAAGAAATTGGCACTGTAATCGTAAAGGACTTTGTTGATCTTGAACGCGTCGCCAAGCGGTATGGAATGTGCGGTCGTCATTTTCCTGAGGTCCCAGATAGCCACAGAGGACAGGCTATCAGGTGCTAGAAGGTGATACCCGTTTTCGGAGAACGACAAGGTATGGACCAAGAACGGTGTACCCTCAGGCGAAATGGTTGCAGCCAGGGTACCTGAGCGAATGTCAGATATTTGGATCTTTGATGAATGCGTTCCAAGCGCGAGCAGTGCACCGTCCGGATGGATGGCAAGCGAACTAATGGGTTCGTCTCCAGGGGCAGAGTGATACACCTGAGAGAAGTTGGAGAGCTCGTGCAGGGAATAAGTTTTGTCGAGGGATGAGTATGCAACTAGCGTAGACGTGGGGTGAACGACCAGGCCAGTCAAGTCGCTTTTGTGCGTCTTGATCGTGGCTTTGGGCAGGTACTCGCCAGAAGCACTGTCATGCGACCAGACTTTAGCAACCTTGTCGGCACCAGCGGACAACAGGAAGGTGGATTCGCCATCCCGTTCCCTGAAAGCGACATGATTGACTTTCTTCGTGTGTCCTTTAAGAGATGCAAGCACTTTGTCCGTGCTTCTGTCGTAGAGTTGCACAATTTTGTCGTTACCACCAGTCAAAAACTGAGAGGAGTTTACACGCGAGACGGCGATTGAATTAATACCGGCAGGAGAGGCCGAGTGGAGGGAGGGAATGGTTTGTTTCGCCGCGAAGGTTTTGACCTCTGCGAGGGTAATGTGTCCTGCGGGTGCCTTGCGCTTCTTACGCGTGGCGGACAGGCTCTGCTGAGTCTCGTCAATTTGGTCGATGACATGCTTTGGTAGAGTGGCTGGGGAAGCCTCTTCGGTCATCTCAACGTCTGTGCCGTTGGCTGGTGCGGACGGTATGCCCATGCTAGCCTGAACATTGGCCAGAGCCCTGTATGTCTAGATGTTAGAACGGGAATGCTGGAATAACAGCATAGGACGTACTCTCTGGCAGCGTCGCGTTCTCGGATGAGACGAGCAACGACGCGGCTACCTGCGTCCTGTGCATAGAGAGCATAGCTCAGCTCTTGCCTGGTGTTGTTGTACTGTTGTTTTAGCGCGAAGGTCTCCAAGACGAGAGCATCCCATTCGTTTTGAAGAGTATGGAGGAGGGCGGGGATGGAGGTCGCAGTTGGTGGTCTCGGGGGCGCAGCCTTAGGGTCTAGGGCGATATCAGTGCAGCTAAAGATGGGGTCAAGGACGGGAACACGGACTGGCTTTGATTGGGAGGAGGTCAGATTCCTCAAGCTTTTCGCCAGTGAGGGGGTCAGTGCCATTGTCGTTGATGTACTTGAGGATGAGACGGCGCTCGTAGACATGGCCCGACTTTGCAGACACGACGGGGTCCTGCGGAGGCTCACCAGAAATACCACAGAAAAACATGTTGAACTCGTCGTCGTCGTCGTCGTCGCCGTCTGAGCAAACACTTTGCGGTTTTGTTGTTGGCTATTTGCTTTGCAGATTGGGCATCGACCACCATCAGCATCAGCGACGATGGCAGACTTTAAGAAACAGCAACTCGTCCTTTCCTTTGTCGATTTCCTCAACGAATCCATACAGGATGGCACCGTCAAGGACGACGACAAAGAGAGCCTCGAGATCGCAAGTGCGTTACCCCATTCCCCACATCTCACCCCTCCAATTCACCCTTCTCAGTCCAATGTATCGGCGAGGCCTTTGGCGTAGATCCATCCAATGATACCCAGCGCAAGCAGCTCACCATCAAGCCAACAAAGCTACAGATCATATTCGAGGCCTTCCTTAAGACAAGAGACAAAAAGGGATTACCGCTCTCTGCATCACCGTCTGAACCTCCATCTACCTCCGCACCACCCAAGACCCCGTCCGCAGAGGACAAGAAGAAAGCAGATAAGCACAAGCAGACAGGAAACACTCACATGTCCGCCAAAAAGTATGATGCGGCAATCGAGTCGTACTCCAAAGCAATCGCCCTCGACCCCAACAATGCCATTTATTTCTCTAACCGCGCCGCCGCCCACTCTAGCAATGGAGACCACGCCTCCGCAGTCGAGGATGCAAAGAGGGCCATCGAGGTCGACCCCTCCTTCGTCAAAGCTTATTCTCGCCTCGGGTATCCCCTTCGCTCCATGGAATCCGACATGAACCGCTCACTCACGTTTACAGTCACGCACATTACAGTTTGGGTGAATATAAGGCCGCTGTAGCCGCGTTTAGCAAGGGCATCGAACTGCATCCGACGAACGAGAACCTCAAATCGGGCCTCAAAAACGCAAAAGACCGTTTACCTCCCAAGGACGAGGATGATGGCCCTCCCCCGCTCATGCCCGAGGATCAGCTTCGCTCATCATCTCCGCCCCCGAACACCGCTTCGGATGCGATGCCAAACTTGACTGGTCTGGCGGATATGTTCGGCGGAGGGGGAGGCATGCCCAACTTGGCAAGCATGATGAACAATCCGATGATGATGCAAATGGCACAACAATTGATGGCCAACGGTGGTTTGGAAAGGCTCATGTCCAATCCAGCCGTGGCGAATATGGTACGCTCGTCTTCATCTTCTGCTTCTGGATGACTCACATCAACTTGCCGTCAGATGCGTGGTGTTCAGAACGGACAACCAATGGATGAACTCATGTCCGATCCAACGTTGAGAGATCTGTACGTCCACTCTCACCACCGATGGCACCCTCACTAATCAAGGCATAGTGCTAGCCAATTTGCTCCGGGTAATGGTAGTGGTAAACGATGAAACTCCAGTTCGCGGGGAGGATCCTCGTCGGATCAGTCTAGTTGAAGTCGTATTGGAGTTTCAAAGCTTAGCTTCGGGCTCCTCTTCTAGCGTATAATTGCATATAAAAACTCGGCGGAAGAGATATCCACCGTTAAAGATATCAATAAGTACATGTAAATTACGACAGATACGACGAATAGAATAATAGGTTATGGCTTGCCTACGTATACATATTGAAACCAGGGAACTAAATAACTGACCATTTATACGATAAACAAGACATCATTTAATCATTTTGAGTAACACCGTGGAGAGGCAGATTCTAAGTGTTATAAGAGCCCTGCGTGGATACTTCCGAACTATTCTTGCCTGTCTGGCGCTCGGATGACGGAGCAGAGGCTTGAACGCGCATCTTCTCCGCTAACTTGCGGCTTAAAGCAGGAGGCACGAGATCCAGCTGTTTGGGAAGGTCCACTGGATGGCCCTGGAAAAATAAAATGGCTGAGTGTTGTGCCCGTTACTGACGCTTACACTTACATGAGCCAAGTGATAACGCAGGCCACTCAGTTGTTTATACTGATTTGGGCAGTTTTCATGAGGACATTTGTACTGTTTCTTTGTCCTGTCTTCCCCTTCACTCGGCGTCACAGTGGATACTTCGACGGATGCAGGAACTGCAAGACCGCTTATATAGGTGGAGACAATACTAGAGGTGATGGCATGTTGAAAATGGGCCTTTGAGCTGGAATAAATGGCAGTCAGACAACGTCCGCCACAACCACAATCAAGCTCACATTTGAAGATGGTACTGCAGTCCATTGATGCTCTGATGCATATGTCAACCGAAATGAATGGGTGATAAAGGGTGTGTGCATACCTTCCAAGATTTACCACATCCCTCCAGGCCACACCGATACGGTCTGTCCCCTCCTGAGTCTTCCGGGTGTGCGGTTTTGTTGTGATCCGAGAGACCACGCGAGGTGCAATAACAGGCACGACTCGACGCTGCATTGGAAGGCCAGCAACTCTCGTGGCCACAAGCGTAAGGTTTAATGGAGGGACTGTGGTGCATGAGGAACACTAAAGATCTCTTGGATTCACAGGGACTTACTCGGGGGTCGCTTGTAAATCTGACGACAAACGCAACGGTACCTGCGTGTCGGGTCGTTTCCTAGAAACGGCCGCGCTGATTTTCTGCCTTGGGATGGGGTGAAAGGAATGAGGGCGATAATCATCAGAGTTGGTCGACGAGCAGTCTAGCGATGGTCGTTTCGTGTACGGCATTCCTATGGAACGAGGGGAAGCAGTTGAGCGTTGGACTAGTTGTGAGGAGTGTAAAGGATTGGAGGTATAGTAGTGGTCAGGCGTTGCATGAGATGAACCTGCTTCTGGTTGGGTAGGTGTGATTACATTGCGGCGCTCAGGTTGCTGGAGAGTATATCGGGTTTCAGACGAGGAAATGGTTGGTGGCCTTGACGGTTGGTGACTGTGGCGGCTCTGGTCTGGCTGCACGTGGTTGTGGTGATATTCGCCATGCTGCTCTTGGCCATGCATGGTCTCCACAACTCGTGCACGAGAAGGGTCACGCTGATGAGCATAATGATAGCCAGGACGTGATTCGGAGAGAGAAAGCGGATCAGGAGCAGGAAGGAGAGTGTGCTGAGCATTGACGTCAAGTTGTGGTTCTGGAGACGCGTGATAGTACGTGTCGGGTTTGTCGAGAAGCGAAACTGAAGTCATCGATGATGACATGTGGTTCGCCTGCTGCTCAGGGAGCTGTGAGGTTGCAAAATAGGAATCGGCGGAGCTTGGGGCCCGAAGAGAGCTGCTTTGTGGTGTCGGTTGGTGTTGAGTTGTCAATGCAGCATGCGAGAGGCTACAATCCTCGTGTCCAACAGATGCCGTGTAATGATCGACCTGCACAGGATGAGCGGAAGAGGTGTGAACCGGAATGGCCGTGTGCGGCATACTCCGTTGGAGCTGATGAAATTGATGGGGACAATCGTTGTATATGTTGCTTTGCTGCATGTCCTCAGTGTAGGTGGCCTGGGGGGTTGGGGATGTGGAGCTGACGGAGACTGCACAAGTCGATGATGAAGAGTCGTAATCGAATGGAGCGAACACAGCTGTTGAAGTGTTGTCCGGCGGGACGGATGCAGTTGGAAGCACTGGCGATTGGCGTCCATTAGAAGCCATGGCCTCGGCGTCTTTTTCATACCGGATTGCGTGCTGTGGAGACGACAAGGCGGAGCTGAGTGATGAGGAGGAGTAATGAAATGGAGCAGGATAGTCGACCAAATGCGGGACAAGCTGCGCATGTTGTACTGGTGGTGCTGGATCGCCTAGAACATCGACACTGTTGCGGGATGCGGCGTGGCTCGACGGTGGAGCGGATGAAGGTGCGTCAACCTGTGACAATGAGTCGTCCCAATAGGGTGCGGGCTCGATCATTGGAAGTGATGGCCAGACGGAAGGATTGGAATAGCCAGAAGAAGAGCAGAGCTGGGGAGGCGACGCCTCAGAAGGAAGTTTTGAGGCGGGGACGCCGTGATCGCTAAGGGAGGCGGTCGCTCGTTTTCGCTCGAGCAGCCTCCACCTGGCAGGGGGGTGAGGAACGAGGGGAGACGGGTGAAGCGGGAAGAGTGCTACCTGTTACGGCAGGCTAAGCCACTGCGTTGGAGCTCTTGGCCGACGCGGCCCCATTTGCCACCCAAACGGTTGTAGGCGGCGATGAGCCTTTCGTCCTCGTCGGGGGTCCAGTCGTCTTTCTTGAGGGAAGGATCGAGGGCCTCGCGATAACGCTTTGAGCACGCGTCGTCGGTACGGCCAGGGATGTTCCTGGCGATGACGGCCCATTTCGCGGAATGGATCTTATAGAGCTCCAAAAGGAGATTATCTTCTTCTTGGGTCCAGGCAGTTTTCTTCACGCTCGGCGATAGGGAATGGAGCCACCGCTAGCGAGTCGATATCGAGACAATGTGAGAGATCGGCGGAGTGCAAGGGAGATGGGATAGCTTGCCTTCCTGCACGCCTTATTAGTCCTGCCCGGGACCGATAAAGCGACGGCCTTCCAGTTGTCGACCTGGCCGTGCACGGCGACGGCGTTGGCGAGCAGCTGGTCTTCGCGGGCAGTCCACGGACGACCGACGGCGCGTTCGGTCATGAAGGGCGAGGTGGTACTTTGATACGACTTTGTTGGGGCCAGCTTAGATTGAACGAGTTCATATAAGCTCCCTAGGAGGTCTCTGATTACATAACTCTCCGTCCTCGCCATCGCCATCATGTCCCTCCTCCACGCCTACGCCTCGGACGACGACAACGACGACGACAACATCGCCCAAGACGCCTTTGGCATCGCCAACATCCCCGCATCAAAGAAAATACGCACCCTCCGTCCACGCCCCGTCTCCACCAATCCCGCGCCGCATGTCCTCCAACAAGTGCGTCCTAGTCCTTGTCCCTCTCCCCGTGCTCATCCTCTTCCCGCAGGACCCCCTCAGCCACACCTCCCTCGTCACACGTCCAACAGACACCCAGATGAACGTCAACATACCCTATCACGACATGGTCCTGCCCGTACAAGGCCCCGAGAATCCATTCGCTGATCGGAATCGTTTCCTCAACCAAAACGCGCTTGCCGGCCACGTTGAGGAACAGGCTATGTCCGACCATGCCTTCAAGGCACAGCATCTCTCCCACTCCATCCTCGGCTACTCCGTCAATCCTTCCGTCGACCCCAACGCGCCCTCCATCCTTGGCTCCCTCGACAGCGCCCGTCAGAATGGTTTCGCCACCGTGGACACCATCCGGCCCTCCAATGTCCAGAAAAAGGACCTCAAGCGCAAAAGAAAGCACAAGGGCAACTTGGACACCGTCGACGGTGAAGGCGCTTACCTTGGTCCGTGGGCTGCATGGGACGGCGAGGAGCAGGCCGGCTTCTTGGACGGTGTCGAAGAGGAAGAGGCCGGCGAGCAGCCAGAACAGGACGAGGACCCAGAACCCCTAGTCGTGAA
>QGOH01009828.1:25355-39145 GCA_003313155.1 Boletus sp. MG95 | reverse complement strand
ATTAATAGCCCACCTCTCGTCACTGGAGCCCATCCCTTGAGCCGCCATACTCAAGTGTTGTCCCACGAGGTCACTCGCAACGTGACAGGGAACTAGGAGTTACGCCCGCGTAACAATACCAGTACACATATGGTAGCATACTGCTCAGTCTATGCACCTATGTAGACAATAGAAAAGGATACATGATAAGGGCCAAAGCTCCCCAGCTTTGACCACTTACTGTCACCTCTGTTCAGTTGCCTCACAGGTCCCCAAGCCTTGGTAGCAGGGGCCCCTCTAAGGTTAAGCTTGGTGAGGCAGAGTGGGAAGTCTGTACGGTTTGTAGCTGTGGGCTAGCTTATCTCTACTCTCTTTATTCCTTCACTGGGAATTGTGGTGTCAAAGGAGGTCGCTGGTCATCACACTGGTGTTACGGACTCACACGCGCGAAGACTCCGTAAGCACTAGCTGGACCAAACTAACCACTTGCAGCCCACACTAAGGCTGGCAAAGAGTAAAAGGGGGGTAGGGAAGTGAGTTGGAAACTAGAACCTTCGTGCTCGGAGTGTGTACAAAGGCAAATGGATTCAACTGAGGAGTATTCCTCAGA
Organism: Boletus sp. MG95; assembly: GCA_003313155.1. Classification (NCBI taxonomy): domain Eukaryota; kingdom Fungi; phylum Basidiomycota; class Agaricomycetes; order Boletales; family Boletaceae; genus Boletus; species Boletus sp. MG95. Next base: position 38,556 of record QGOH01009828.1, on the reverse strand, counting down.
ATCGACTACCTTATGTACATGAACCCTGCTCGCACAGACCAAGCTGTATGGGGTAAGGGTAACTATACTAAGTAAAGCTCTTGATCCAGGGCAATGGTCAGTATCCCAGAAAACCAAAAAGGGATCTGCCAAAAAGAGATACAAGATGCGAGACAAGGTGTGAGCATCACGTCACAATAGCCCCTGTGTAATGGGCCACAGGGTCATGTGATCACGACTGGCCAAGTCACATGATGTCTGTTCTCACGGTCACATGGTCCTGATTATGTGATACCGCTGCTGAAGAGTTTTTGAAGGTAATGAGCGTAGGTAATGAACGATAATAAATGAAAATATGCTCCCTATACTATAACAACTGGGGTGAGTCAAGACATAAGGAAACCATGGAAGCACAAGTGGTGCTGGGACATGCTGAGTCCCTATATCATTCATTGAATGATGAGTAGCTAATGCCATCCACCCTATGACATTATGGATCAGACACTCCACCCCAGGTCTCACTCTTCTTTGTTTGTCTAGGTCCAGTGTTCCTCATCTGGGCCTCAACCAGTCCATCTCCCCCTTGACTCACCACCCAGTGGACTAGGCATTCAATACTTTGTCCCTTTCTACAACAATTGACTATGTAGTCAACTTTGTATTTATCATTCCAGTCTTTAGTTACATGCACAGGTCCTGGCTGGTCAACAGTCTGACCAGGAAGCCAATCTTTGTAAGGCTTGACCTGTGATATGTTACTGTAACTACCAGGTGAATTCTCATTGTTCATGGAAGCTTCAGCTCAACTGCATTACTTCTGATGAGTTTGGTAATGGCAAATGGTCCTAGCCATCACTCACTTAGTTTTTTGAATTCATGCTGTAGACAAAGATTATTTGTAGCAAGCCAAACCTTATCCCCAATGGTGTAAGCAGGGACATCAGATTGGTGCTTATCAACTTGGACCTTCATTCAGCCCTGAGCTTGTAATAAATTATATTTAACATCTTTGAGCGTCTGTGACATTTTGTCAGCTAGATCATCAGCAGCTGGTGCCTTCAAGCTATGCTGCTCAATACCCATTCTGGGGACATATGACCATGTGACATCAAAGGGTGCTTTCTGTGTTGAAGCTTGCTTCTTCACATTATATGAGAACTGGGCCAGGAGTAGCCAATCAGCCCATTGATCTTGTTTTTCTGTGGTGAATATCTGGAGATACTGCTGGAGATCCTGGTTCATGTGCTCCATCTGACCATCTGTCTGCAGATGATGTGCAGTGGATAGTTTAGGGGTAATACTGAGCCAGATGCAAAGATTCTTCATGACTTGTGATGCAAACTGTGGTTCTCAGTCTGACATGATGCTTCTTGGAAGTCCATGATTCTTCCAAACATTGAATAGATATAACTTCATGGTGTCTAGTGTGGTAACAGTTTTATTGCATGGTATGAATTCAACTTCTTTAGAGAACCTGTCCACCACAACGAGGATGGAATCAAATTCATTAGATAGGGGCAGATCCATGGTAAAATCTGCTGACACATCAACCCATAACATATCCAGTACTTCCAATGGGTGTAGCTTTCCAGAAGGGGCTTTATTACTCCCCTTAAAACATTGGCATCATTCACAATGTGAAATATAATCTTTAATGAGAGTGGCCATCCTGGGCCAGAAGTAGCTGTGCTGCAGCAATTCTAAGGTCTTCTCTGTTCCTGGGTGACCAGCAACAGGGATGTCATGATATAATCTTATCACATCCATTCTTAGACCCTTATCATCAGGGACATACATCTTCCCATTTCTGGTAATGATGTCTTCTGAGTTGAAACCAGTGGATAATTCTTTACCCAACTGGTTTACTTCCGATTTCTTCATTAATAATATGGATTTTTGGATTTTCTGTTTGATCTATTCACCTTCATCAGAGACCAAGACCATAGATCTGATCTGCTCCAGCAGAATAACTAATATGGCCTTATTGTTATCTTCAACACCCTGCATGTGATCTTCTTGTCTAGAGAGGGTGTTGGCTTTTTCCATAGTGGAACTAGTCTTGTGTAACCATTTTAAGTTAAATCTGCTTAGATATTGAGCCCATCGCACTTGGTGATGGTTGAGATCTTGTCTCATCATAAACCATTGAAGGTTTTGGTGATCATTCCAGACCTCAAATTCGAACTTGGCACTTTCCAGATAGTGCCACCATATCTCCAGTAAGTGGATAATGCTTAACATTTATTTGTTAGCAATTGGATAATTCTGTTCTTCCAGGCTCCTGAAGTGGCTTGAAAAGGCAACTAGGTGCCATTTGTCATCCTTCAAAATAGATAGTATTGCGCCCATTGCATAATTGGATGCATCACATTCCAGCCAAAATTGGCAATCATTGTCTGGAAATGCCAAAATGGGGGCCATGGTAAATTTCTCTAAAAGCATATCAAACACTCTCTGCTGTGTATTACAATTTCCCCATTTTCATCACTCATCTCATACTGCCCCTTGCCTAGTTCCTCTCCCAGGCTCACCCCATCATCTGCTGTCCTATCACTCCCCACCTGTTAAGACCATGCCTATCTCCTGGTGGCAACTCCGGAGTTCCGGAGTTTCAGACAGATGGGGCTTTGGCCTCAGTGTATGTGCTGTGCCAAGCTTGGGTTCATGTCCTGTATTTCAGAATGGGCAAGGAGTTCGGAGGAATGATAGAGGATAGATTTGGGATCGTATCTAAGTTGATTACAAGCTAAAGGTACATGAGATCGGAGGCGAGGGTTTATATACAGAGGACAGAGAGTGATTAGTAACGGAGTGTAAGGAGATTGGTAAGTAACTCAGAGACGGATGTAAATAGGCCGGAGCTATGCTTCCTACACGAAGCACAGGTATGGGGGTACAGAGGGTGCGGGTCTAATACTAAATAGGAACAGGAGGAATGGAAAGGTTACCTACAAGTCTGGAGGTCCGGAGTTTTCGGGGTTTTGGAGTCCTGTAAGAAGAGTTCGGAGATGGTATTGGAGTACCGGAGTAGACTAAAATATGGTATATGACACCACCTTCAATCTGTCCTTTGGGAACACTCTCTCCTGGGATCTATTCCCAGAGCTCATGGACTTCTTGGAAGTTTCCAAGTGCCTATGTCAACTTGGACTCTGAGTCCTTGCCCATATGAGGCGGACTCTTTTCATTTTGAACTCAATCCATTTTGCTATCTTCTGAATATGCTTAACTTATTGACACAGATCAAACCCTGCCTCTGCAGTGTTCCATGATCAGATAGTCCTGATCATATTACTTCCTCGTTACTCTTACTTAGACATACTACTTCTACAGAAGTCTTCTAAAGACTCTGCATTTCCCCTTTCATACACATTGCCTCCTTATGACTGAGAGTATAAATAGTCAGTAGATCAAAGCCTGTAATGGTAACTTTAATCTACATCTATGAATGTAATTCTCTGTTTGCTCGCTTCGATCACTCCCCCTTGATTGTGATCCTGAGAAGCACTCTACTGGATCAATTGATCTTGGATGCTCAGACTCGTCACCTAAGGTCCTCACTTAGCTTGTGTATAACTCGGAAGACTTAGTCTTTGACTAGCCCCTATCCACTGGAGCCTGTTGCCCTCTAGGTTCACTCAAGGAGTGTAGAAAGGAAGGCTACCTAGTCCATATTGGAAAATATGCCTTTGGTATGTTGGCTGAGTTGCTGAATAGGAGCAGGAGCAATTGCCATATCACTACCACCATATGTTTGCTCATATGTATCCTGGAAGACCCATTAGTCTTTGGCTGGACCACTCATATTGGAGCCCACTCAAATTGCCATATCTGGAGTCCAGGATATTTCCACAGATCATACGCAATGTAATAGGGAATAGGGAGTTACAACCAGTGTAACACTATGCTTCTTCCCACACAAAGGGTGTTTCCTTTTTATTTAAGTCATTCAGGGGTCTTGCAACTTGTGTGTAGTCCTGGATGAACCTTTGGTAGATGAAATACTCAAAGACAAACCCCTATAGGGTTCTCCCTGAAAGTGTAAGGAGGGAAGAGAAAGGAGAAAGCTAGCTAAGGTCTTAACTCTCAATGGAGGTATCTATGGAGAGAACACCAAGAGAACTAGACTGAGTTCTCTGGTGGGCTGCTTCGGCCTTATATACTACATAGGGGTTTGTACATGTATATGCTACATCTACGATACAACATATGGTAGCAGTGTGGAAAGGGGATGGAGTGTGCATGGATCATAAAGGTAGTGAACAGTAATGAGAAAAATACTTGATGCACTAGGCATTGGAATGGAAGAAGCCCGAACAATCATATATGAGCAGGCAATATGTTATGCAATCGTGACAGGGGCTACATGTGCTAAAGGCATGCATGACTGATCAATGACATGATGATTGTGACATGTATGAAAGCCGTGATCCTACAACAGGTGAGAAAGGAAGGAAGGATTCCAGGGTCATGTGCTCTGAAAGATAAGATAAGATAAGGAAAAATAAAGTGAAGTGAAAAGAATAAGTCTATGATAGGGGCTATAGATGATAGTGTTTGTAACAGTGAGCAGATGTCCAATGTTTCATGGTGGCCAAAATAGTCCACATGGGAAGCATGTGGATTGAATGTTGGATATTGGTCTGTAGACGATAAAGCTTGATTCCAGAAGCATCCCACAGACATCTGCAACTACCACAGTACAGACCCCCCCCCTTACCATTCTGCTGCAGAATGGTGTAACAGGCTCAAATACCACAAGACAACAAGGAAGGTTGTGATGTTTGCTAGGGATGCTGCTGAGAGATGGCTCTCTAAAAACCTATAACTAAATGGTCGCAAGTAGTAAATGTATGTGTGTACTACATCTTTATCTTATTCTCGTGTGCTGAATTAGATACTGGGTGCCTGATGAGTGCCTGCTGAGCAGCCATTGAGTGCCCAATCACTTTTCTCATTTTGAAAATGTTATCTTTTCAAAGGAATTTATAGGGAGGTAAAAAAATTGATATTTTTTGGCTCTGAAAAGACAACAAAAAATTGCATATTTCATCTACCATTTTTGCAGGCCCAAAGGTTCAGGTGTCCAGTGCTAGAGAAAATATTAATAAAACTTGAAATTTTGTGTTAAATTTATGGTTTCCTTAAAGTTATTGTTTTCTTTGACATTTTCATAAGCTGGATATGTTACACAAAAGTACATATTTCACTGAACATTTTTGTGATGACACTATTCTGAAATTTTCTGACTAAAAAAATATGAAGCAAAAATTTTATATTGTTATTTGCCATTTTCAATACACTATAAACATTGTGAAAATGTCATAATCCCTGGTGTGTATCCATCCATCCATCCATCCATCCATCCATCCATCCATATGAGGGGCCAGACTGGACAAAAATAAAGAACCTAGCTTTCATTGAATCTTTTTGCATTATGGTCAATTTTTTTCGGGTTTTGAAAGGGGTGGGCCAGTAGAGAAGCTTGGGCAAATAGAGGTTAAATAAATTTTTTGTTTTTGCACCGTACCAAATGAAACCAGCACCAAGAAGAATAGAAAGTCAGATTGGATCAGTCTGGGTAGTCACATGACCAAATTGTATCAGCCAGCACAGCCCTAAGGATATGTTTTTTTTTCAGTATATAGAAAATGACTTCTGAGGATCTGAAATGGTACCAGAGGAGTTCAAGGAGGTGATTGATGATCTGGCAGCATACGGTGTTGACTGGGAGGCAATTGACGACCCATGTCCTCCAACATCACAATCACATGCTGCTGACCAATCTGGTTCTTTCATTATCCACAATCTCTTAAACATTGACATTCCTGAAGCAGGTTTCTTACACCAGAGCAGGTTGCATTTCTTGGCCGCATCAACTCAGTGCCTCACTTTTTTCGGGGTCAAGGTCAATGGAGGCAAAGTGGGAGCTTTGGATTAGAGCAGTACAAACATCTATGGCAATGTTTTCCCATAATTAGTCAGCTCCATGCTTCTTTCGTGCTTTCCGAAATCCATTTTGTTTTACACGAAGTATTTTATTTTCAAAATCATTATCGTTTATGCATTCTATTTTATTTTCTATTTTGTCCAGCTGGGACCGTCATACATCCATCCATCAGGGATTCAGTGTCGTTCCACTCTGCCTCGTCCAATGTTCTGAATGAAATTCTGCAAACGTTCGTTGGTGAATTTGATGCGAAATTAATCAAGTCCTGGCAAGGTAGTCAGGATTGTCGGAAGCCATCATGAAAACGAAACAACCGCTCAAAGTCCGACTCGAGGTGAGAGCGCAGTTCTTCGACGTTTTCCATGGTCATTCCGGGTGATCACCTGTCTTTCGGTAACACAATGGGTTTGCGATATCTAGGACAGACCCAAATGGTGTTATAAAAAGAGCATGTGCTGCAGACTTGAAGATAAGAGCGTGATCCGCGTTCAGAACTCCATTTAGGTCTGTCCTGGATATTGCAAACCCCATTGTGATGTATAAGCCAGTGCCATGTACCTTGATGTCAAATCAAAGTTGATCGAGCGTACATTCCCTGATTGTCGAGCAGCGCGCTGCGCTGCGCAGCATCCACCCCAGTGTTCTGCAGGCTCAAGGTGGAGTATGGCACAACGTTATCTTCCTGGGCGGCGTGCATGCGTGCAGATGATATTCTGATCCAAAAAAGTAATGCACAGCAATACCCCAGGAAAGCGAGGAAGGCATACGATGACTTGCTCTATCAGGGTATAAAATTCGCTATCGGTCCTCTCCCAGAAGCCTACGCTCTCGAGGTCCCCCCTATTGCAAGCAGGCATGAGAGTGCTCTCTGCGATCGTGCTCCTCGGGACGCTCGCAGGCCTTTTCAAGACATCCCGAGGTAGCAGTGGCATCCCAGGTTCAGGCTGTCTCTGCACCAGCGACCAACCCTGCTGGCCCTCCGCTGCCACCTTCTCCCAACTCCAATCCCAACTCTCCCAGCCGCTCATCTATCCCCTCCCCACCGCCTCCGAATGCTACCCCGTCTCAGACCCATCCGGGAACTGCACCGACGTCCTCACGAACTGGTACGACAGCAACTGGCGCGCATCACACCCCGGTTCGATGGAATTGGCCAATTTCGAGGCGTTCATGTTTGAGAACGGGACAATCGATGCGTGCTTTTTGAACACGAGTATCACGGGGACATGTGGACAAGGCCGGGTGTCTGTCATAGGCGTGGATGCGCGATCGGTGGAGGACATACAGGCTGCGGTCAATTTCGCGGTGCAGTACAGCCTGAAGCTGGTGGTCAAGAACACGGGGTAAGTCCGTCGTACGCGCATGCGACTGAATGCATATCTGACGGCGATGGTGGGCGTAGCCATGATTTCATTGGGCGCAGTGCCGCCCGGGGTTCGTTCATGGTGTGGACCCATAATATGAAGAATATCACGTATGACGACGCGTTTGTGCCACAGGGTGCGCCGGGGAACGAGACCTTTCAAGGTCGGTCGGTCTGTTTGAGATGTATCCTGGATTTTGTTCGCTGATGCACCCACTTGTATAGCTATAACGTTCGGCGCCGGGGTACAGTGGTTCGAAGCGTATGCTGCAGTCAATGAGTATGGCCGTATGATGGTTGGTGGCGTCTGTGAGGATGGCAGCATCGGTGCTGCTGGTGGATGGTTGGCGGGCGGAGGTCATTCTCTCTTTTCGCCCAGCTATGGTCTTGGTAGGGTTGTTGACGATCCTACTGAACATTAAGCTGATCGTTACATGAAGGTGTCGACAATGCTTTGGAAATATCTGTCGTGCTTTCCACAGGCGAATACTTGACCACGAACGCGTATCAGAAATCGGATCTCTTCTGGGCCTTGCGTGGTGGCGGCGGAAACACCTACGGGATCGTGACCTCGGTCACCTACCGCACATACCCCATGGTGCCAGTTCAGGTCTTCACATGGGCGGCAAATATCACCAATTCTTCTGCAATGACAGAGGTAGTCGAGGGGCTTTTGCGGTACCAAACCCAATTTACGGATGATGGTTGGGGTGGGTACGGCAGCATATCCAGCGAAGAAGTCCATTTCAACTATGGAGCGCCGAACATGACCAACGAGACTGTCACGGCGACAACGCAAGCGTGGCTAAACTTCACGCAGTCCTTGGCCCCATATGGGGTCGTGTCCGCGAGCGAAACGAGTTATTATTCGTCTCCGTATGATCTACTCTATCAATGGATGTTCAGTGAAACGGGGGAGACCGGTATATCTGCAATGATCACATCTCGCCTCCTATCGCGGGACACACTTGCGAATAATTACAGCCAAGTCGCGCAGGTGCTCATGAACTGCAATGGACAAATCAGGTGTGTTCTATTCGGTTTCTCTCTCTTGGGATGGCTGACGGTGATCCATTCAGCACCATCGCTGGCGGCAAAGTGAGCCAGTTTAGCCCCGATTCTGCTGGATTGAATCCTGCATGGCGAAATGTGGTCATCGAGACGTGGTGCCCGATTGTTTGGGATGAGGACGCATCGTCGACGGAGATCCAGGGTCTGATTCAGCAATTAAGAGCATGGATCCAGGCACTCTATGACGTGGCACCCAGCGACGGTGCTTATTTGAACGAGGTGACATGTCATTTGCATATCTGGCTGAGTATGTGTTTCACTGACATCACACCATCGTGATGCTCGAATAGGCATCTGCGTTCGAGATCGATTGGCAGCAAACGTTTTTCGGTACACATTACTCGACACTGAAAAGCATCAAGGACAAGTATGATTCGTATCGGTTGTTCGTTGTTAAGGAGGGGGTCGGATCTGAGGACTGGAACAAGGATTTGACGTGCCGATATGGACCATGAAGGACATGTTTGGTATGTAGTTCTTTGCGTGTATTCTGTCTTATCTACATATATCGCCATGGCGGACCCGAGCGTTCGTCTTGTCGAGATCGTGTATAAAATGATCGTGGTTTCGCTTCGGTGCATTCGACCGAGAGCGACAACGCGCAGCGGCACGTCCGACAGGTCAGGGTGGTCGACCATTAAAGGAGCCTACAGCACGGACTTAGGATGGCGGTCATCATTGGGAGGGTATGTTTTCGAGGTGCCACTGAACAATCAGCAATCTCCGAGCCCGATATTAACACCATTCAGGCAACAAGAGAGCAGGTGGAAACAAAGCAACATTCAAGAAGTTATCAGAAAGGCAAGTTCGGTGTCAATCGCGTGCGTGCCAAAAAGACAGACTAACCAAACTGTTGTAGTAATTGAAAACAAAACGACCGCTCAAGCACGTCTCTTATACGTTTTCCAGCCTGGTCATTGGTGATCATCTGTCTTTTGGTAAGCCAGCCCCGTGTATCATGACATCAATCGAAGTTGTTGGGCAGCCCGGCGTGCAGTGCAGCATACATCGTTCGGAAAGTGAATTCATTTTTCAGTGTTTTTGCAAGCTCGAGTCGGAATATAGCACAACGTCATCTTCCTGGGCGGCGTCCATGCGCAGCAGATGGTCTTCTGATCCGAACAAGCAACGCACAGCAGTACCCCAGGAAAGCGAGGTGTAGGATAATATCCTCTTTCAGGTTAGTATGGGGCATAAAATTTGCCATCTGTCCTTTCCAAGAGGCGCACACTTTCAAGATTCCCCCTATTGCATGCAGACATGAGAATGCTCTCTGTGATCGTGCTTCTCGGGACGCTCGCAGGCCTTTTCCACACATCTCGAGGTAGCAGTGGCACCCCAGGTTCAGGCTGTCTCTGCACCAGCAACCAACCCTGCTGGCCCTCCACTGCCACCCTCTCCCAACTCCAATCCCAATTCTCCCAGCCGCTCATCTATCCCCTCCCCACCGCCTCCGAATGCTACCCTGTCTCAGACCCATCCGGGAACTGCACGGACGTCATCACGAACTGGTATGACGGCAACTGGCGCGCATCCCACCCCGGTTCGATGGAATTGGCCAATTTCGAGGCGTTCATGTTTGAGAACGGGACGATCGATGCGTGCTTTTTGAACACGAGTGTCACAGGGACGTGTTCGCAGGGTCGGGTGCCTGTCATAGGCGTGGATGCGCGATCGGTGGAGGACATACAAACGGCAGTCAATTTCGCGGTGCAGTACAGCCTGAAACTGGTCGTTAAGAACACGGGGTAAGTCTGTCGTAGTACGCGGGTGCGAGTGAAGGGCGCATTGCGCACGTATGATTTATATCTGACGGCGATGGTGGGTGTAGCCATGATTTCATTGGGCGCAGTGCCGCCCGGGGTTCGTTCATGGTGTGGACCCATAATATGAAGAACATCACGTACGACGCCACGTTCGTACCACAGGGTGCGCCAGAGAACGAGACCTTTCAAGGTCAGTCGGTCATCTTGAAGGGTATCTTGGATTTTGTTCGCTAATGCGCCTGTTTGTACAGCTATCACGCTCGGTGCTGGCGTGCAGTGGTTCGAAGCGTATGCTGCAGTGAACGAGTATGGCCGTATGATGGTTGGTGGCGTTTCTACGGGCGGGTCTGTCGGTGCTGCTGGTGGATGGTTGACGGGCGGAGGTCATTCTCTCTTTTCGCCCAGCTATGGTCTTGGTAATGTTGTCGACGATCCTGCTGAACATTAAGCTGATCGCCATGTGAAGGCGTCGACAATGCCTTGGAAATATCTGTCGTGCTTTCCACAGGCGAATACTTGACCACGAACGCGTATCAGAACTCGGATCTCTTCTGGGCCTTGCGTGGTGGCGGCGGGAACACCTACGGGATTGTGACCTCGATCACCTATCGCACGTATCCCATGGTGCCAGTCCAGGTCTTCGGATGGGAAGCAAATGTCACCAATTCCTCGACACTTCCAGAGCTAGTCGAGGGACTTTTGCGGTACCAAACCCAGTTTACGGATGATGGTTGGGGTGGCTATGGGGGCATATCCGGCCAACAAGTCTATTTCACCTATGCGGCGCCGAATATGACCAACGAGACTGTCGTGACGACGACAGAGGCATGGGTAAACTTTGCGCAGTCCTTGGCGCCTTACGGGGTCGTGTCCGGAAGCGAAACGAGTTATTATTCGTCTCCGTATGATCTACTTTACCACTTGATGTCCAGTGGTGGGGAAGATGTCGGTGAATATGGAATACTCTCGTCTCGCCTCCTATCGCGGGACGCGGTTGCGAATAATTACAGCCAACTCGCGCAGGTGCTCATGAACTGTAATGCCACTTTCAAGTGCGTTCTGTTCGTCATTTCTCTTTTGGGATGGCTGACGGTGATCCATGCAGCACCGTTGCTGGCGGCAGAGTGAGCCAATTCAGCCCTGATTCTGCTGGATTGAATCCTGCGTGGCGAAATGCGGTCGTCGAGACGTGGTGCGGGAGAGCTTGGAATGAGGGCGCGTCGTCGACGGAGATCCAGGGTGTGATTCAGCAGTTAAGAGAATGGATTCAGGCGCTGTACGATGCGACGCCCAACGACGGTGCTTATTTGAATGAGGTGTGTCATTTGCATATCTGGCTGAGTACGTGTTTCACTGACATCACACCATCGTGATGCTCGAATAGGCGTCTGCGTTCGAGATCGATTGGCAGACAACCTTTTTCGGTGCACATTACTCGACGTTGAAGAGCATTAAGGACAAGTATGATCCCTACCGGTTGTTCGTGGTTCAGGAGGGAGTCGGGTCTGAGGATTGGAACAAAAATTTGACGTGTCGATATGAATCATGAAGGACATGCTTTTTGATAGCTCTTCCGTGTTGTCTAAATGTCGCCAAGGCGGACCCGAGCGTTCGTCTTGTCGGAATCGTGTATAAAATGATCGTGGGACGTGGTTCGGGTTCGTTTTACGAACGCGAAATCGGTGTCGAGATTCTTGTATAGCCTCGGGCAAGGTGACTTGATGAGCGTGGTAATCATTTCCGGCCTGAAGCCTCGATGTTCTGGTGGTACTCCTCCAAGTTGAGGCACCACTATGTGCTGATTGGGACCTAAACTGTAGAAGATCTCCAGGCTCTTTCACAACATTGGTAACAAATAGGTTATGTACCTAAATAGACTCCAAATGTGAGGTCTGGATGTTTCTTTGGAGTCAGTGCTTAAAGTACTGCATGCAGAGGTCCAACAAATTGTAGATGAGACCATTGTAGATACCAAAGAGTGCCAAACTGGATGTCTCGAGGAACACAGCCCATGTAGCCAACATGGTTGCTCTAATGAATGAGGGTTATACTCTCAGACCACCGGTCCGGATGTGAATCATCAGTGATGGCATGGAAATCATAGTATTGTGCGCTGCAACCGTCGTGTTCACCAAGGTGGGCTGGACCGAGGGGTGACCGAACCAGAAACACCATTGCGAAAAAAAGGTGCCGATCTGCCAAGACTATGAGCAACAGATGAAATAACGCACTGAAACGGGGACAAGTTGGAAGCATTTATGCCACCATACTCGAAATCGTCATCGTAGGAATACCGGTGTCGTCGAAACCCGTGTCAGGTCAAACACCTCACCGCGAATTGGAGTGTAGATGTTTTGACGAGCTCGTGCATGAATGTGATGCAAGCTCTAATGTACTGAAGACGTACCCTGTCAGACAGATGATGAGCTCAAAGCTTGTGATTACGAAAACCGCACAACCACAGACGAATGAAACGATCACGTCGACCCTTTTGTTTGACGAACATGCTTCATTTGGCTGAACCACTTGAGAAAAATAGATAGTATCCACCAGGTAGAGCCAGCACAGCAACCCCCGGCATCGATAATGCCGACATCTCTCTGACGACGTCGGTCATCTTGCTCTCCACAGTTTCACCTGCCAGAGCCCCCTTGGCTATTTATCAGCATTTTGGATCATGTTCCTAAAAAGCACGTAGGACTGGGAACCGTAGTCGGAGTTGGTCTCTTTCCGATCGAATGTTGAATGCCAGTAGATGCCAATTGTCAAAACTGTCGCAACGGAATGATTTGCGGTCCTTGTATTCGCTGTCGTGCAGATCTCCACGTTGGGACGAAGAAGTGCTGGTTATAAGTGAGACGTTATAGGATCTAGACGAATATAGCTCAGTCGTTGCGCGGGTCAACGGACTGATAGAATTACCTAGACAAATATAGCTAGGCATACTGTGAGTATTACGGTACGTGAGATATACATGAAGAGTGCTCACCTCAGTCGTTGCGCGGGTCAACGGACTGAGGGGAGGATTTTCTCGGCGAAGCGACTATATACTCATAGCTATTTGTATCAGGG
>QGOH01009828.1:4304-25249 GCA_003313155.1 Boletus sp. MG95 | reverse complement strand
GCGAATATCAAAAGGAAAGATTAAACAGCCACAAGAATGTATCGTACGGGAACGCGTACTGTATGGCAGCGGCTGCGCACACGCTTGCATGATCCGACAGACGTCTGCCTGGGAAAATCCTTGGATAAATGGATTTACGTAGTTGTCTGCGGGAAGTCCTGGGGATGCAGAGGGAGCATGCCTGTCGCCAACTGAGTGAACTTCGACACCAGCTTCTGCCTCTGGATCGTGAAGGCAGTTTTGTTTTTGCTCCTCCACTAATCAGGGGCACAAATGCAGTAACAGAACACAGCTTGAGACAAGAAGACCTATGTGATGGTAAAACAATCAGAATCTTATTCGTCTGTGACGATAGCCCCTTGAGAATTACCTTGTATTGTCCGAGAGATATATCAGGGCCCTGTAAGCCCGAGACGTTTCTCGTCTGCTTGACCTGCGCCGAGCCATCCACAATACCCACCGTTGCTATCGGTTCCTCGTACCGGGTGCAACATTCGCTTGGGGCTGGTCCAACGCCAAAAACATTTATTCGAAACCCCAGTCAAGCGCATGCTCCGAATCTGGCCCTTCGCACACCATCCATTTAATTGATTGTATAATTGCAAAGCTGTTGGGATTGACGCAATAGACGAACCAGTACTGCGTTTCCGATAGCGTCTCGATCAAGGTGTCCAGAAGGGCCCTAAACTCGCCAGCAACGCATGGCATTGGACTCGACGAAGGATTCGGTGAACCCCTCTCCTACTGGTCTTGTTCCTTGACCGCGCTGTCCTTGTGGAGCAACCCACTTGACAGTACCCCTACGACGCGTCAATGGGTTGACTGCGTGGAGAGAGGGTTCGGGAGAGGCCGGGCTGAGTCAGCAGCGAGATCTGAGCGGAATCGGTGTCGGCGTTGGTTACTTGATGCGTTCATCCAGCCCGGCGAAAAGAAGACAGTATCAACCCTTGGTAAGGTCCTCAGGATTGTCGGGGGCATCATGAGAATGAAACAACCGCCCAAGGTCCGACGAGAGAGCTCGTCTCTTCGACGTTTTCCATGGTCATTCCGGGTGGTTATCTGTCTTTCGGTAAGCCAAACCTCCAGGGCCTAGCGCCAGGTACCTTGAGATCAATCGAAGTTGATCGAACGTACGTTCCCTGATTATCGAGCAGCGCGCTGCGCCGCCTCAAGCTGTAATATGGCACAATGTCATCTTCCTGGGCGGCATGCATGCGCAGCAGATCTATGGGGTATAAAATTCGCCATCTGTCTCCTCCAAGAGGAGTACGCTTTTAAGTCCCCCCCTATTACGAGCAGACATGAGAGCGCTCTCTGCGATCGCGCTTCTCGGGACGCTCACAGGCCTTTTCCCGACATCCCGAGCTACAAGCTCAGGCTGTCTCTGCACTAGCGACCAACCCTGCTGGCCCTCCGTTGCCACCTTCTCCCAGCTCCAATCCCAACTCTCTCAACCACTCATCTATCCCCTCCCCACCGCCTCCGGATGCTACCCCGTCTCAGACCCATCCGGAAATTGTACCGACATCCTCACGAACTGGTACGACAGCAACTGGCGTTCATCGATCCCCGGTTCGATGGATTTGGCCAATTATGAGACGTTCATGTTTCAGAACGGGACGATCGATGGGTGTTTCATGAATACGGGTATCACGGGGACATGTTCGCAGGGTCGGGTACCTGTCATAGGCGTGGATGCGCGATCGGTGGAGGACATACAGGCAGCGGTCAATTTCGCGGTCCAGTATGAATTGAAGCTGGTCGTCAAGAATACAGGGTAAGTCCATCGTACGCGCGTGCGACTGAATGCGCGTGGTTCGTATCTGACGGCGATGGTGGGTATAGCCACGATCTCATTGGGCGCAGTGCGGCGCGGAGTTCGTTCATGGTGTGGACCCATAATATGAAGAACATTACATACGACGACGCGTTTGTGCCACAGGGTGCGCCGGGGAACGAGACCTTTCAAGGTCAGTCGGTCATCTTGAGGGGCATCTCGAATCTTGTTCGTTGATGTGCCTGCTCGTACAGCTGTAACACTTGGTGCTGGCGTACAGTGGTTCGAAGCGTATGCTGCAGTGAACGAGTATGGCCGTATGATGGTTGGTGGGCTCTGTGAGGGTGGCAGTATCGGTGCTGCTGGTGGATGGTTGTCGGGCGGAGGTCATTCTCTCTTTTCGCCCAGCTATGGTCTTGGTAATGTTGTTGACGATCCTGCTGAATACTAAGCTAATCTTCACATGAAGGCGTCGACAACGCGTTGCAAATATCCGTTGTGCTTTCCACAGGCGAATACTTGACCACGAATGCGTATCAGAATTCGGATCTCTTCTGGGCCTTGCGTGGCGGCGGCGGGAGCACATACGGGATCGTGACCTCGGTTACCTACCGCACGTACCCCGTAGTCCCGGTCCAGGTCTTCATATGGGGGGCAAATGTCACGAATTCCTCGGCACTGCCAGAACTAGTCGAGGGGTTTTTGCGGTACCAAACCCAATTTACGGATGACGGTTGGGGTGGGTACGGGGGCATATCCGGCCAACAAGTCTATTTCACCTATGCGGCGCCGAATATGACCGACGAGACTGTCACGGCGACGACACAGGCATGGCTAAACTTCACGCAGTCCTTGGCGCCGTATGGGGTCGTGTCCGCGAACGAAACGAGTTATTATTCGTCTTCGTATGATCTACTTTATGAATGGATGTTCAATAGTGCGGTGGATACCGGTATATCTGGAGTACTCACATCTCGCCTCCTATCGCGGGACACACTTGCAAACAATTACAGCCAAGTCGCGCAGGTGCTCATGAACTGTAATGCATATTTCAAGTGCGTCCTGTTCGTATTTTTTTCTTTCTCGGGGCTGACGGTGGTCTATGCAGCACCGTCGCTGGCGGCAAAGTGAGCCAGTTTAGCCCTGATTCTGCTGGATTGAATCCTGCATGGCGAAATGCGGTCGTCGAGGCGTGGTGCGCGAGTGGTTGGAATGAGGACGCATCGTCGACGGAGATCCAGGGTCTGATTCAGCAATTAAGAGCATGGATCCAGGCACTCTATGACGCGGCACCCGGCGACGGTGCTTATTTGAACGAGGTGTGTCATTTGCATATCTGGCTGAGTATGTGTTTCACTGACATCACACCATCGTGATGCTCGAATAGGCATCTGCGTTCGAGATCGATTGGCAGCAAACGTTTTTCGGTGCACATTACTCGACACTGAAAAGCATCAAGGACAAGTATGATTCATTCCGGTTGTTCGTTGTTGAGGAGGGGGTCGGGTCTGAGGATTGGAACAAGAATTTGACGTGTCGATATGGATCATGAAGTACGTGCTCTTTCTTTTTGTTTGATAGTTGGCTGGGTATCCCCATGGCGGACCCGAGCCTTCGTCCTGTCGAGATTGTGTATATAATGATCGTGGTTACGGTCCGAGGGATTCGTTCGACGGATGCGACAACGGTGGCGAGTTCCCGTATCGTCTCGGATGAGCGTGATAGTCATTTACCGTTCCGAGGGGTACGCGTTGTGTCCTCGAGGCATCATTGCGTTGTGGCTATGCGCTGATTGTAACCTTATCTATAGCTGATAAGTTCTTGTTTCAGCGTGCCTCGTGTTCATATACTCTCAAGTCCTACGTTCAGAGCTGCGCAAAAACGTGGATCACTTGGCCGCAGACACGTCGAGCCAGGTGTGTGTGAATACAACCAGAAACTCGGTGAGAGTTTGGGCTTGGCTCACACCCGAATATCAGAACACGAGGTATTCGCCTTGCGGATCGCCAGCAACGTGTCCGTACTCGACGCTCTCGGCTCCTGGCAGACAACGGCGTGTTGACCTCTAGTCTCAACCATCAATCCATCAAGCCGACTCCGAGCCTGTATTCGTGCCTCACTCGTACCATGTGTGCCATCCATGTCCGATTCTTGCTGCGGCATCTCGGTTTATTGATCTTACTCGATTCCCACAGGCCACGCAATGTACCATCTCCGAGCCTCGGGGTGGGCGACAGAATCGGCGAGGGTGATTCCGGACTGGTGCTCGACGTTCTCCCGCCGGATTTGGCGGAGGTTGCATTTGAGAATATGAAGAAAGAGGTGGCATGGAACGTCATGTATCATCGAGGTATCTCCGGCGCCTACACATCATCTGCATGCGCTGATGTCGTACGATATTTTACACGAGCCAGGTGGGGAAGTGCCCCGACTGGTGGCCGTAGAGGGGGATGTCGCTGCGGACGGAAGGTGAGCGAAACAATAAGGGCCGTTATGGCCGACCGTAGGTTGTATTCATGTATCATTTCTTTTTCTCTTCCTCATGAAATAGTTTTCCCATCTACCGGCATCCGGCGGACGAGTCCCCCGCACTTTGTCCGTTTTCCCCGACGGTCTCTCTGGTTCGGGCGCATGTGCAAAAGGTGCTCGATCACCCAGTGAACCATGTCTTGATTCAGCACTACCGAAGTGGGGCAGATTACATATCTGAACATTCGGATAAGACGATCGACGTGGTCCGTGGGTCCAAGATTGTCAACGTTAGCCTTGGTGCGCAGCGCGTTATGACCCTGCGTTTGAAGCGAGACGGCGCCAAAAATGCGGGACAAGACGGTGTTTCTCGGCCGGCGCAGAAAATCTCACTCCCACACAACTCGATGTTCGTCTTGGGACTGGAGACCAATGCCAAGTGGTTGCACGCGATCAACCACGACAAGCGGCCGATACAATTGAAGACCCCCGAAGAGCAGTTCATGAATGGGGAGCGTATTAGCTTGACGTTTCGACATATTGGGACGTTTATTTCGGGCGATGAATCACGTATCTATGGCCAGGGGGCGAAGAACAAGATTAGGGAGGATGCACGGCCTGTCGTGAACGGATCAGAAGAGGCTGCGGGACTTCTTGCAGCATTTGGTAAGGAAAACCAACAGAGTGGATTCGATTGGGATGCTGTATATGGGGAGGGGTTCGATGTGCTTCATTTTACTCCTCGGGACGCGTGACGACTCGGCTGAGTTCGTTGGGGACAAGGATGGATCGTCATGGTATGAATGAAAGATGCTGTTATTGTTTTATTTTTTTCATGAATTCGTCGTAAACGCCTAGCAACGCTTGCGGGCGAGTTACGCAGGGACACAAACCACTTTTCTTTTTCTCGAACCACGACCACCGACGCCGTTGCAAACCACTCTCGCTCTTTATTGGCTCACCATCCGCAGCGCAGGCAGCTGTTCTTGGTGTTTGACCTGCACGGCGCGCAACCATCCCCCTCGTTACTGACAAATTTTTCCAGGCTTTGAGTGTAGTCGTTCTCTTGGGAGACTACCGTAACGCGGACCTTCATTTGATGGTAAGCGGAACCAGTTCATGTGGTCTTTCCTTTTTTGGATTCCAGGGGGTTGAGCTTTTTCAGGGCTGTCGCGTGTTGATTTCTGTCGCGGGTCCTCCTTCCTTTCCCTGCTTCAGCTTTCTGCTGTTCACTTGCGGAAAGTCAGAGACACGAGGCTACTGATCGTGCTACACGAGGCTTCCTATTTTTGTTCCAAGCCTCTTCTCATTCCATTATCTTCCTTAACTCTCGCCCTCCACGGCACTTATAATCTCTATTCTACTCTAAAAAATACAACAAAAAACCCATCTTCCTGAACGCGACACCGACGCTCTCCACGCCTTCACGAGCTCGCTTATTTTACTGTCTCTTTGCATGATATATTCATTTCATTAACGAGATGTCACGACTTCAGCCCAGCAGCCCCTCCGAGTCTCCCAAGAGCGCGTCCCTTGGACCGTCTGACCAGCGGGGTGAACTCTCCGAGCAACCATCTTCGTCTACCCACCCTAGGGCATCCGAAGGTTCGGAAGGTTACCCCTCCTGGCTCCCCAAGCGCCCTCCCCCACCCGACCCAGGCTCCACCGTTCACTCATCTAATGGCCAATACACGCCCGGGCTTACCCCCGTTGAACCCTTCAGCAGCGGCCGCAAGCCCACTCCACGTTCCGTTCGTGTCGTCAGCCTTCAGGACGCCACCCAGCCTGGTCGGGACCACCGCGATATCGCAGAGCAGACGCGGTTCAGCAACCCACTGCGCCCCCGAGTCTGGTCTCGTGCGACAACCGCTCGGATGAGTCCGACATTAGTGTCTGCCGCAGTCCGTGCGCAAGATCGCGTTCGTCCCAAATTCAATACAAACGGTCTCCATCCCGAACTCCTGCGAAACCCCACGCTCTTGGCTAAACTCTACTTTTACTTGTTTCCCTTCTTCACGTTTTATCACATCCTGCTGCAAACCTTTTTTGACTTCAATGCTGTATTTATCTTGTTGCAGTGCGTGTCTTTCGTTCATGTTATCTGTTACTCTCATGCTCACCATGACTGGTAGGGTCGCAGAGCACCCCAATCCGACAGCACCTGGCGTGTCAGGATCTGGAAAGAATTGGGCACTTGGCGCGACGGCTTATATAGCCAGTTGGCTGGTTGGGATCTTCATAGTGTTTGTGCTTTATGAACTTGTTTATTCCTTCTACCGTCGATGGCGCGTTAGTAAGTGCCTCCTCATCCTCATGGAGAGCCTCCGACTGAGATTACTCCAGAACGACCACGCATCATCCCGCTCTATTTTTCGTCCTCTGCCTTTAGCTTTACCTGCATGACGTCGTACACAAACTTCTGCTTCATGCAGTACATCCGATACTCGGCCTTCTTTGGGGAAAATGGCAGCCTCCGTGATGGTCTTGCCGAAACGTTCTGGTTTTATTCACAGAACTTGCCCACCGTCGCACTCCTCTTACCTCGAGCAGGTCTCTGCGTCGCATTGCTCCTGTCGTTCTCATCTCCGAATCCGGAATACGTTGATATGATCGAAGCTGGCTTCAATGCTCGAGATACGACCTTCTTCCGCGCGTCTAATGGCACGTTGACAGACTACGCCCGCGGCGTTTTGTTCGCCAATGCTGCGTGGACAGCATGGCGTGCGCTCTCCCTCCTCATCAGCTGGTATGTCTGCTTTCATCTCGATTTGTGCCTCACTTACCCTTAGGACTATCTAGGATCGGCCTGTGGATCTTGAGCGGTCAAGGTTGCGCGGGACTCTGTGGTCCCCGTTTTAGATGGGAGGAAGATGATCGCGAAAAGACCTTGTCTATCTACAGTGATGGCGCTGAGGACCCCGACGTGCTTCCCTGGAGCTGGAGGACGAGCACGTGCCTGCGTATCCAAGAAGCGTTTGACTTTTGTCTCACCGTCAGGCCGCCTGCGCGATGGAGCACGATCATGGCGAAGAAAGAAGAAGCAGAAGGGGAGGAATTGCCTGGCGTACCCACCACGCCAGCCTTTGAAGTCGAGCAGGTGTTGGCGGCTGTAGGCTTACCCTCCGTTCCGGCGCCCGCGCGCCGAGGTGCGCTTTCGGAGGACTTGTTTGCTCATCCGCAGATGGGCGGCGAGGCGGGTGTCGCGTCTTCGCCGCTGCCCGAACTGTCGGATATCATTCCTAGGGTGGTCAAGCGCCCTTCCAAGGATCGGGAGATGGCGGGTCCTTCGGCGCCGTTGATGAAGTTGCCGTACCCGTTCACCGGGTATGGTGCGCAGGTGTCGTCCAAGGATCAGATACCGTTCCCACCCTCCCCTGGTTCGCGGAAGGAGAAGCGTAGATCCCCAATCTCGAGCAGCTCCGAGGGTCGACGATCTACGGGACCCAAGCAAGCAGAGGAAGAGGCCAAAGAGGAAGACGTTGAAGAGGAGGAGGAAGAGGAGGAAGAGGAGGAAGAGGAGGAAGAGGAGGAGGGAGAAGAGATGGGAGAGAGCAGTGAAGCCCACCCACGCACCTCTGGCTCCATGTCTAGTCTTGGCCAGCCCATCCACTCCCGTTATCCTTTCCAATTCCGTCGTCCACACACCCGCGGCGCGTCCGTGTCCTCGAGTGCCATGACACATTCTACCCCTCAAACGGACACCTCGCCCTCGTCGAATTCGCTCTCTGCGCATTCGAGATCCACACGGTCGACCGGGAACGCAGAGACATCGTCCGATTCACCCATGTCGCCAGCGATGAGTGGGTCCGTGATGTCAAGTCCTACGTCCGGATATGGTAGTCCAATACCTATGCCGCCTCGTCATCCTCAACCCGGTCGAGGACGTGCCCGTGCTGGAACTTTGCCTGTGTTCCCGTCCTCGCCTTCGCCGGCCATGTTCCCAGGGCGGATCCCACCCAGGATTCGTACTGACAGCGAGACCACTGATCACATGCCAGGCGGCTACGAGTCTTTCTTGAGCGAGGAACAAGACGCAGACGAAGAGGACGATGATGCAGAAGAAGAGCCCCAGATGATGGAGCAACCCGAACCCGAGGGACCTCATGAAGTAGCAGAAGGCGAGGACAGCGTGGGTCTACTGGGCATTGTCCAGCGCAGCCCACGTTCGTCCAACGTGAGTAGCCGACGTCGCCGCGGACGCCGCAGTTCTCAATCTGGCTCGCAATCGCGATCGAACTCGATATCTTCGAGGTCTAGAGCCGGGTCCGCCGTCCGCTCGCGTGCGCAGTCGCTCATCCAAAGTTTGGGGAACGCCTCACGGTCGTCGGTCGAGCTCGTCCAGTCAATGCGTACTCGTGCCAACTCGTCGATGGCAAGACTCGAGGAAGACATGGTCTACACGTCTGACTCGCGTTCGCGTTCTGGGAGCGCATCGCATGCCAGTAGCAGTCATGAGAATTACACGTTTGGACAACCAATGTTATCGCCGATGCAGAGGGTGTCGTCCCAGGGCCTACGCACACCTGCCTCGAACGTGTCTATCTCGGCGCCATCGGAGGCTACGACCTCGCGGTTGACGGCGCGTGAAGAATCGCGGTCACGTGAACCTCGGACGGAGAGAGGCATCGCTATTCCCTCCCCCAGGGGTGATGAGAGTCGACCGGATATCAGTACAGCTGCGCAATCCTTCATCACTGCGCCCGCGACGATCTCAGGGACGTCCGAGTCAAGCGTGCCAGTACCCTCAAGCTGGGCCGACGCGCAGCATATGGTTGACAGGGCAGACACGACGTGGCGACCTATATGAGCGGCCTCTTTCTTTCTTTCTCGACCAACGACCCCAACCCGCATCTATCGTGTGGCGTGCTCGCCCGTCTTGGATATCAACACTCGTACGGATGGTCGGATTCAGGCTTTCTTTTTTTTTTTTTTTTTTTACTACCCCCATTGTCCTCCTCTGCTTCATCGTGACGTGATTTGCATTCTCAAGCATCGTATTACTAACCTTATCTTTGCATCCATTTACCATACGTCTCTTCTTCATCGCACGCAAGACATGTTTTTTACCTCTACTTTTGTCTACTTTTTCTCTTTCTCTCACCTTGACGACGTTTCGTTTGCACTTGAGTCGACTGTTTTGCTGTTGTCGCATGCCGACATGGTAATACCCAGTGCTACGCCTGTTGCTCAGAACTCCTCATGCTAGAGCTGCCTGAGCAAACCCCCGCGTACGATATGGTCGAACTGGGTGGAACGCATAACCCTAACAAAAGTCAAAAGACCTTTGTCCTAATTCCACTTCGGGTGTGTTTCTCAACCACCTTGGTGGCTCGGCGCACGTTCCCTACCGTGTGTTCACCAGAGTTGGATCACCTCGATCGTTGCACATCTCAGGTACCTGTACATGTACACCTTGCCAGATTCCCATACACATTCCTATTTTTTTTTTCTTTTTCCCACCAACGTCCTGGGTAGTCTCCAGCCAAGTCTCCTCCAAAGGAAAAAAGACAAAAGAGAAAAACGTCACGTCGTCGTCAAAATTGATATATCATCGATACAAGCGAATGGAAACGAAAAACCAAGGTAGAGGAGAAATGGACCTCGAGGAGTAAATAAGTACGGATACGAAGGAAACCGGGAACCATGTGCCATAATGCCATACCTACCATCTTGTTTCTACCCAGATCAGTCACGAGGAATCGATGGGAAAACTATGAAGCGAATAAGGGAGGAGGAGTGAGTGAGCGAGCGAGAAAGAAGACTAATATATCACAAATGTACGAATGGAAAGCATATTATCGCCGCCAGGGGTCGTGCACTGCAACGAGTGACTCAAAAAAAAAGGGGGAAGAAGGAAAAGACGAGAAAACAAAGAGGGGAGGGGGGGAGGGGGACAAAATCGGGATAACCCGAAAACACCACATCATAACTTGAGCTCCGTCAATACCCTCCTCGCCAACATTTGGTACTGCCATCCATCCCCGCCCGCCCTCCGAAACTGAATCCCGTGGAGCGGTAACCATGGGACCTACGTACGTAATAAGCGTTATCATCCGTGAAAGCATGCCAAGATCACGCCAGCACGCACCTTGATAATATTGATCTCAAAACGAACCGACAACGAATTCGCACCTATCATCTCAAACACCTCTCGGTCCACTTCACCGGTGGGGAACGGTGCCAGCGTTGGTCGTGGCGTTTGTGGTTGCGGTGGTACCTGTATATGCGGCGTCGTGCCAAAATCCCTTGGTATTGGTGGCAAGACTTTGCTCTTGGTTGGCGAATGCGGTCGCAACTCATCCAAAGGCAACCCTACTGTTGTCATGGTTCCGTTCACCTCCTGCTGCCGCGACGCGTCGGCAAGGACCGTATGCGCCGTCGACGACACATTGAAAAACGACGATGAGCCACTACTCGGTGTCGCACTTAATGCTGTCCCAACCGAAGGTCGACTCGGAAGATCCTTCTCGGGCGTTGTCGATTCGGGCTCTTTCTCCTTGATACTTTCCCGATCGCGTGTCTTGACACCAAAGGAGAGTTTCGAGGCTTTCTTGACCAATGAACGAGGGGTTTTGCCGGTTTCGTTAGAGCCCGACGATCCGCGCCGACGATGGTTGCTAGGGCGGGATTGTGCACCCTCAGGGACAGACGAAATGTCTATAGACGGTATGTGAATGCATTCGAATCCGCTCTTGGTTTCGCGGTATTGGACCTGCATCCGATCGAGCACCTTCTTGATGTCCGCCTTGAGAATCGATGGTGGTTTCGTCGACGTCGTGGAGACGCTGTCAACATGTCGTTTCATCGTCAACCGACCATACAGAATAAAAACTGGGATCCCGTACCTGAACAACCCTTTCAAATGAACAGGTTTGAAGTTCTTGTCCGCGTGGGGTGCATCCCTAAAGCTCTCGTCCCGCGAGTCAGACATCTCGTGCTCTGCACTCTCCTCGACTTCCTCTGTGCGCCCGAACTGACCCACCGCCACTGGTCGCCCACTGCTCGTCCCATATCCCGTGGATGGTCGTCGATGTCGACCAATCGTGCCACCAATACTCGGGAGCAACGCACCCCCCGTACTGCTCCGTCGTTCATGGCGTATCGCCCGGCCCTGCGGATCCAGAATCGTCGCCGCCCGTCGATGCGTATGCGACAACGGCTGACTCTGGCTCGCAGATAGTGGTGGCGGCGAAAACGTACTCTGCCGCCGACCCTCCGATTCCGCACCACTCTTCTCATGAAACATGTCGACCGGATGTGACCGCTTCTCCGTCTCCGTATCTGTCGCAGCCCTGAACGATACACCTCCCACAATCGTTGACCGCTTGGCCATATTCCCTTGTCCTTGTCCTTGTCCCCGCTTCCCATCTTCTCCGCGCCCACCACCACCCAACAACGTCCCGAACCGCTTCACGAGCGTCGCACCCGCCGAGAACGGCCCATCAGGAATACCCCGTTCGTCTTCGCCAACGACTCTCTCCTTGGCTACCGCAAATTCGCCAACCTCTGGACCAGCAGTATGGGGCATTTGCATATCCTCCGCCAGTTCGTCCACAGGATTCTCTGTCCCCCCAATCACGCCCAGGCCACGCAGAACCGTCGGACGTTGACTGAGGCTGTGGCTACGACGATGCGTCGATGCGGGTGGTGCACGAGGCAAGGCTGTGCCGGTAGTGGGTGTCGTTGGAGTGGCAGAGACGTCGACCCGCTTCGTTGCTGGTTGTGGCGGTGGCGGCAGCCCAACATCACGCGCCCTCGGTTGCCCGTGGAACGTCGCAGCCGTGGGCGACGCCGTGGCCGGTGCGGCATCGTAGGACATGCCAGAATAGTGTGACGTTTCGGGTGCTGGCAGACGGGGAAGAGGCATACTGTAGTCGGCCCTGGTAGAGACAGGCGCGACCAGGGATTGTGGTTCTCGCTTGGCGGGCTGGGACTGCGTCTTGGCGCTATACGCATTCGAAATAGCCTCGTCGGCGGGTACACCGGGAACGGCACCGGATTGGATGGATATCTGAGAACTGGCAAAGTGACCGGGGCCATACACGCGTTCGCGCTCCAGCTTCTCCCGAGCGAGGTAGTACATGGAAATAAGTGGATGGAACCCACGCGTAGGATCCACAGGTTCGCGACCGGCATCAGCGATCGAGAGATGCGACTGGGAGTTGGGTGGGGAATGGGATGGGGTCGTTGGCGGGGAAGAGGCGGGCGAAAACAACTTCCGGCGGTAAAAGTCGAACCCTGAGAACCGTTTAGATTTCTTGGATGGGGTCAAACCATCCTTGTGAATGTTGGACGAGGAACCGTCAAAGGAGACGGCGAGAGAAGAGTTGGAAAAGGATTCGCCCCAGCGGCCGCCGTTTCGAGCGCGTTTCCTGTCCCAAGTGGCGAGAGCGCGGATGTAGGCTTCGGACTCGAGGACTGCAACCAACTTGCGCTCGATCTCGTCCTCAGTGCCAAACTCAAAGCCCTTCATGCCTCGGATGACCTGCCGGTCGAACTCGTCCACACGAAGTGGTTCTCGATGGACAAGATGAGAGTCGGGTGGTCCGCTAAACCCACGAACCATCCATGGGTGTTCGAGTACCTCGGCCAATGGGGCACGTGCCGCAGGATTGGTGACGAGCATCCGCGATAATAAATGCTTACATTCTGCTCATGGGATCATCAGTAACGACCAATGTTTCGAGGATAACGATCCAACGCACCAGCACTTAACCAGACTGGATACTCGACAAATCCACGCTTGATTTTTGCGTGCAACGCTGGCATGCTCTGATCATCGAAGGGAACCTTGCCACAGACAAGGACATAAAGGACGACGCCAAAACTCCATATATCGACTTCGGGGCCAGTATAAACTTTTGCATTCAATAACTCGGGGGCTGCAAAGTATAATGAACCGCAGAAGGTAGAAAGACGTTCGGCCGGGTCATATAAGTTTGAGAGTCCGAAATCGATAATCTTGATATTTCCGGTCTCTGATATAAGTATGTTCTCGATTTTAAGATCTGGTTCGGAGGCATGAGTGAATACGAGGCACGTGGGGGAGTAACAAGATGAGGCGTACCACGATGAACCACATTATTGCGGTGACAATAGTCAAGTGCACTGCCAATCTGGCGAGCAAACTTGCGTGCGACGCGTTCGCGCAGTCGACCGTGGCTGATGATGTAGTCCAGCATCTGACCGCCGCTCACGTATTCGAATACCATGTAATAATGATGTTGATGGATGATCATTTCGCGCATGCCACAGATATAGGGATGGTGGAGAAGCATGGATAAAGCGGCCTCGCGGATAGTTCTGATCTCCTTGGAGGCATCCTTGGAAGCCTGCTTTGCGATAGCCTCTGGAGAAGCGTTTGAACCGTTGGGAAGGGATGTGGAAGGGTGGACGCGAGGAAGGATTTTTATAGCGAGCTAGTGAGGAAACCAAAGGCAAACAACAAGGATGAGCGAGCCGCGCGCAGAGGGGTGTTCTGAAGACAACGGACCTTTTCTTCCGTGACATTATGAATCGCGAGCTTGACTTTGCCCATGCTACCGGCACCGAGGGTCTTTGTGAGGGTATAATCGCCGAGGACTCTGTTTGCGCTGCGGGACTGTTTGGATGTAGAGCCATCTCTGTGCTGGCGGTGTTTCTGGTCGGACATGGGTTGCTGTCTGTCGCGATCGGAAGAGCTTGTTTGTGGAGACGTGTTGTAGGACTGCGGGGGCATAGAGACGGGCCGAGGTCTGGGGGTAGACGGGGCCCTCGCGGACAGTGCGGGGAGAGGGCGTGGGATGGCGGTCGCTGCTGAGGTGGATACTGGGGAATGTCTTGTTATTGTGGCCGTCGTCGTCGCCGTCGTTGAGGTCGCTGACGAGGACGGCGAGGGAGAAGGAGGATGAGAGTCGTTGTAGGATGGATGTGGCTGAGTACTAGCCGCAACCGAGTTAATGGGCAAGTCAAACTCGAACCCTCCTTGAACCAACCCTCCATGTGACGGCGTGATGTCCGACGCATTTTCCTCAGGAACTTGTCCCAGCACCGTCGCGACTGGTCCTGGGTAGAACGCCGCCATCGTCGTGGACGATCCTCGCCAGCCCCGGCGGCGTTGACTAAGACCACGAAAGGCAGTGCCTCTCAGCTGGGTAAATCGGGCACGTCAGGGCCAGTAGCTTAGACTCCCAGGGACAATCCTCAGAACTTTGTCGACCCCTCGTCCCTCTGAAAAAAACGCCTGGCATGTTCTTCACTGGCTCCTCTGGCCTGATCATATACCCCAAGACCCAGCACCGCACTACGAAAGGATGCCCTTGCTGTGGTACATCAAATGCCGAACGTCGCCCCAATCCAGCCGATGCGGAGCGGTGTCAAACCCGTCGGAGTCGCTCACATGCTCGTGTCTGTCTCGGTGTCCATTACTTATGACTCCGTCTGATGTTCGCAGCCCACCTCGTGTTCCATCTCGGGCGAACCCGTGGACACCCCCGCCATCAAACCCACCAGGCACACTCCCAGGGTACGCGCCAATCATTAATGACACCCCCCTTCACACTCTGACATGTGCGCGAAAGGTCACGGCGGACGCTCGCCCAAGCGATCCAACTGCGCTTGACCCAATACCAGCTGCTACCGTTATCCGCTGTAGTAGATGTCTCCCCCCAATCCCTTAATGCAACACAAGGGTACAGCCATGTTCATCTCCGATCCCGGGCCATCAACAGAGAAGCCCATAACACCGCGTTGACCCCTCAACCCCCCCGTCATCACCAGGGAACCTCCTTTCCCTGGTAATCGTAAAACTTCCCTACGCGTTCCTAATCACGTCCGGTACCCTCTTGACGCACCTCTTTGGCTCTAAGATCGCCGCAGGCCCACCCATCTTCGTCTTCAACCAACCAGGATCGATTAACAATGATGCGAAATCCGGTCGCTCCTTGACTTGCCTGTCTATCTATCCACCGAGGCATCGATCACGGCATGTTGACGATTCATATGCACTACTCACCAACATGTTCAACGTCGTCTCGCCGATACTGTAACTCGTCGACGTGGGGCCACAATCCTGCCCAATGCTCGCCAGCGCACTCGTCAGGTTTACAACTACCTTTCGATTCCTTCGCTCAATCGCCGGCGAGAGGTACCTCGAGACCAAGGCCGGACCCATCACGTTCGGCACGGTCGACGTTGCCGAATGTTCTAGTTCGAACGTAAACGCAGTGTCCAGCACGAGATTCTACCATCAAGATCAAAATAAAGTGGAATTACGAATTAGACCACCCAACACATTCACATCTCCGCATCAAGAGCCAAAGAAGAAAAAAAGGACCAACCACAGCAGCATTGTTAATCGCGCAGTCGAGACCTCGTCCATCCAAGATCCGAAGCACCTTCATCGCGTCAGTTGTACTCTGCATCGCAGTAAAGGATAGCGGGACATCGCTGGCAAATACAGTGTGCCACGGGGATTGAAGTAATACCTCGTGAGGCACTGCGCGATCCGGGAGCCCGGCATCGGTGGCAGTTTTCGCAACACCGCTCAGTGGAAGCGATGTTCAACCAGTACTTACCTCGTCAGAAACCGAGCGTAACCCATCGCCATGATCCATCGATAAGATAGACTGTCTGCAGAATATCGGAGTCGGGGTCAAGGAGATGACATTGAAGTACGCAGATGATTACCCCACACTTTGGTTGTTCTCCCACATGAGGTTCGAGTCACACAGCGACGTTACACTTGGGAAAACTCTCAGACGAGGACCTTGTTCGAGGACACCTGTCTGTCACGTGATCGGGACCGTCCCTTGTACGTCGTCCGTAGGAGTCGGGTAAGTGAACCACCGAGGAAGATAATCTCGGCTCTAACAGTCAAACTTCTTAGGTACCCACTGTAGACCGCTGGAAGGGGACGAGGATGAGCAAGTTGGTGGGTCAAGATTCTTTCGTATGGATGTTTTCGTGTGCTTAAAAGCATGACATGCTGTAGATCCCTTTCCACTGTACCAGGGTCCAGGGAGTTATCCCATGTGAGTAGCCAATCGGATGTTGAGTTTGTCTCGGGTTCTCAAGGGCGGATTAGTTTAATATAGAAGAGACACGAGCATCTTTTATGCACTATCAGCGCCATAAGCATCTGAACGGCTTGTGGCTTTTTCTTCGGTCATGCGGCGTGTGGCGTGTGGCACACGTGGAAAACACTGCAAGATTCAACCTCACTCGACACACAAGTATTATATCTCAATTACTGCAATGTGCAAACTTCAGATGATATCTTTCTGCAGTTTCTACCAGTCTCTGGTAAGGTAGACCACATGCAAAGTAAGCTCCGCACTTTTCGATGGTTCCTGGTCAACTTTGTTCACGTCAGTGTCCCGTGGGCTTCCTCAGAAGCTGTTAAATCTCTACTCCATTCAGTTCGCAAGCCCGCGGCTCCGTTTTTATGCACACGCTCTCCTGTCTCTTGCTGATACGGTCTCCGAAAGAGTCCATAATCTCGATAGACAAGATCATGCGCCATGGAATACCTTCCGAGTTTGCGTGCTGTAGGCTTTGGACATCAAAGTCAACGCCTTCATCTTCTCGTGACCCTTCTTGTTTTTGCCGTACGGTCCATTGGTTCCACTAGCAAGGGTCATTCCCTGGCAGGTGTGACGACAATTCGTGATCCCGTGGACTCGAGCCCATGTGGTGAGATGCCTCATTTGTACGTTCGGGTTATTTTCGTATAAGAGGTGACTTGGTTGGTCAAGAAAGAGTAGCTGACTTGTTGGTCTCTTGGATGCTTAAACTATCGTTTCTTGTCACTGCTGCGCTTACTGTCCCTGCTTGGGTCCAGGCCACAACTTATTGGAACGTAGCCAGTCTCTCTGGGTATTCGTTTCTTGATGCCTTCCAGTGGCAAACTATTCCGGACCCCACAAACGGGCGAGTGTACGTGACCTGCCTACCGTTCAGTAGGATGCCCGCCTGAGAGCACAACTCAGGAACTATGTCGACGCGGGGACCGCATGGAATCAAGGCTTGGTTTGGGTTACCGCTGACAATGTCGTGGGTCTGAAAGGCGACAATACCAACTACCTCGATCCCAACGGACCTGGACGGAACTCCTTCAGGCTGATGTCCTGGAATCAATACAGTGAACACGTTGCCATGTAGGCCTATCAATATTTGCTAGATATATTTTTTCTTGGGGGGGACTGAAGCAATTCCAGCTTTGATATCATACATATGCCCGAGGGCTGTGGAACTTGGCCTGCTGTGTGTGAGTTGTTTCCTTCGTCTGAGTGTTGAGATTGCTCAACCTTTACTCAGGGTTCGTTTGGCCCTATTAATATCAGACGTTCACTCATGTCACTCTTGTTTTCACTCGGTTATTATAGGGTGTGTTTCTTTTCTCAAAGCTTTCTTTCTCTCGTTGACTTTGTGTCCAGGAAGTCGGTGGTAATTGGCCGTACGGGGTAAGGCTAAATGGTTGTTCCTGCAGGTTGGTGTATCTGATGGCCACTCCACAGGGTGAAATAGACATCGTTGAGGGTATCAATAACCAGTCGCCTAATCAGGCAACTTTACATACTAGCCCAGGTAGTGTTTTGATGGTATTAACCGACGTCCTGCCTCTGATAATAATCACCCAGGCTGTACGCAGCCAGACGGTCGATGGCAGACCGGGTATAGCCCCTTGTTGTTCGTGAAACACGCGCGATTTCTCAAGTACATCATCCAATTCAGGTACGACACAGGCGACGACTGCGATGCCTTTGTCAATTACAACACCGGATGTGGCGTCCGATTCGCTGATTGGAACAGCTTTGGGCCCCCCTTCAACAACGCTGGTGGTGGCTGGTGAATTTCCTTTTTTTTTCTCTTCTTGTCGAAACGTCGATGGACGTTGAGTCGTTTGACTAGGTATGCGGTTGCGCGGAGCTCGACCGACATCAAGGTCTTCTTCTGGGGACGTAGTGATCCAAACGTTCCCGACGAGGTCCGGTATCCGGGCGGCTCCGTCACGCCAGATAACTGGGTAACCTATCCGTGTACGAGATGCCTTGAAACACACCACTGATAGGCGAGCCATCCAGGGCGAGCCCGCGGCCTACTTTTACGACACCAACTGCGATTTTCCGTCTCATTTCGGACCTATGAACGTCATGATCAATCTGGACTTTTGTACGTGGCAACCCAAACTGCTGTGTGCTGATGGCGCTGGACTGGACGGGGTTCCTTCTACGACAGGTGGCGATTGGGCTGGGAACGACTACGCCTCGAGCGGGTGCCCCTCGACCTGTGTTGGTGAGCGCGCACCGCGTCGATCCATCTCACGTTGGCAAGCGTGACTGAGCGTCTGGCCCAGATGACGTGAACAACAATCCAGCGGCACTCGTGAACGCGTACTTTGAGTTCAAGTCTCTGAACATCTACACCGACTAGAGGCGGTGACAGAGAAAAAAAACTGACCAAGGGTACTGTCCGTATGTACTTGTACTTTAGCCCCCTGTATCCTTGTTCTCCCTGTTCGATATGCCGTCCTTCTTTCTTCTTTGGCGGCGTCGTGGAGATTGAACCAGTGGAGGTTTAGATCCTCCATCATTCCAATGTACTTCAAAGGGGTCGGATGCATATTGGAGTCACGAATCCTTGTAACTTTCGACGAGGCTCGGGTCACCACACAGCATGGCCCGGCCGGACTGTGCGTAACCTGCCATCCAAATGGTGACTATTGTCACCAAGTAGCACGGTCTCGGCATCGCAAATATTGGCAGACCTCGAATCGGCGTACCAGAAGAACGTCCGTTCGAAGCCCAGTTTGACCCTTCAGAGAAGAATGATACGATACGGTATGCACCTGCTCTCAAAACGCCACGACGAACATCCATGGTTTCTCGATGGCCAAAGACGTCGTCACTGCACAAGGCTTCTGACAGACGACAGGTCGTCTCTCTCCTCGAGGGTCACGCCTTCGAGCGCGGTTCGGACGGCCCAGGAAGCGACAATACGTGAACGTGAACGGGGGGAGGTCGACAAGCAACGAGGGTCGGAATGTGCACGTTTCGCGCAAAGGGCCGAGCTATGGCTATGGCAGGCTGGTTGCCGTGGACCATGTAAACCGTGCATGAATTATGTGTGCTTGGCTGCCTTGACATTGATGTCGTTGTCAGTTCCGATAGGGCGTCTGACCGGAGATCCATGACGACCCGATCGACTTTCGGGTCGGCGAGAACCAATGCAAATCCTACTATTAGAGCACGGATGTGTAGTATACTGCGATGGTGGAATTATCTCTCCAAGCCCTTGCGTGGAAAACATCCCCAAACACCAGCTACTCTAGTAGCGCTAAGGTATACATACAAGACAAAGGGTTCCAAAACTCAGCACTTATACTTGAAACGCGAGTCAGTCGTCCGTCTCACTGGGACTTTAAAAAAAAAAATCGAATATATCGATTATCAATGGAAAAAAAAAAGAGTTAATACTACGACATCCAGCAAACAAAAAAGAAAGAGAGAAACGACGCGAGGATAAAAAACAGGACGGACTCGCACGACGACCAGATTCAAACCATCGATCATGGCACCCGCCCGCCGACCTCTAATACCATCCAAAAGCAGACACCGTCAGATGGCAACGTTACGCGGGCAAGAGGGCAAGAAAGAAAGAAAGAGACGTACGTTCGACCATGACATCAATCGTGTCTACGGTGGGAAATACAAGGGTCAGCCACGTGTGCTGAGCATAACACGAAACGGTTACTCACCATTGTCCTCCATATCGAGCGAGGACGGCGTATCGTCTTCGCTTATCCTATTCCCGTCATACAAAAACCTGTTCGTGGTTTGACAAAGAGAGCATGAGCGTCTCTCTCGAAAACCAAACCAAAAAAAAAAGCGAAAAAAAAAGAGAAAGAAAGAAGGAAAGAAAGAAGGAAACGCGCACCGAATGCTCGACACGTCCTTGCCCACCTTGGCCGCATAAGCCCCCTGCAACTTGCTCAACTTTGTATTTCGCTTGATTTTGAAAAAGACTTCGTCCCCTGTCGAGCTGACGACCTGCGTCCGTGTGAAGAGAAAGGGCACATCGTCAGCGTTTCGTGCCCACATGGATACGGTGGCGGGACAAGGACGCACTTTGACGTTGATCGGGGCGTTTTCCTCAGTTTTGATGTCGCCTTGAGTCGCCAGACCCTGCGACGCATCCACTTCAGTCATCCTTGACCTATCTTAACCTAATCCCTCCCCTTTCAAGAGTGCTACTGATCGCGCGATACTCGTTCCCTTGTACGAGTGTCGAAGTAGACGGTAGAGATGATCCTGATCCTACGCGTGAATTGCGTTGACGAACGAGGCCAAGGAGAGTAAAAGAAAGGGATGAGAACAGGCCAACCCCGGGCAGCGCTCACCGAACGCGGTGGGCCCTCCAATTGACAACTGTTTGTGAGCCACTCAGCGTGTTACCTAATCAACTTTACCAAATTACGCAAAAGATACTGCTACGACAAAAAGATGTAAGTTAAGCCGACACCACGTAAATACTGGAAATAAAGGGAAGAGAGCGAGCGTGTGCAGGTCTCGAGAGACCGAACGATGTGAACAAGAACCAAAACACCCACAGATCACGCCTTGGCTCGAGCTTTCCCCTTGCCCTTGGCCCCCTCCTTATCGTGCTTCCCGACCAAGCTCAACAACCGCCTCGCACGACTATACGCCTCGTCCTCCTCGCT
>QGOH01009816.1:0-19386 GCA_003313155.1 Boletus sp. MG95 | reverse complement strand
CGTTTCATGCCTATCCGCGAAGTGGTGGAAGCATTCGACCAACACATCCAAGATATTCCTTCCCGATTCATCCATCTCGACGCCACGCCTAGCATCATCAGCCGTGATGCCGTCAAACAGAAGCACGTCGCCGTGATCGAGTCCATCACGGAGGCAGACATCGAACAACATACGTCGCACGTGAACCAAGGGAGAGAAGAGGTCATCCGAACCATGGTCAAGAGCGTTGTCAAGTACGCCGTCCTGTCGCATACGTGGCAAGACGCGGGCGAGTTCGAGTACCGGCACATGATGTCCCCGGAGTCGGTGGCACGCGACGGTCCTGGCTGGCGCAAACTCGAGCAGTTCCTTGGACTCGCCAAGCGGACGTTCAAGTGCCGGTTTGCGTGGGCCGACACGGTGTGCATCGACGGGACGCCCGGGGAACGGCAGGCAGCGGCTAAATCTGGGTTCGACTGGTTCCGCCATGCGTACGTCTGCATCGTCTATCTGGCGAGCACCCGTTCGCTCTCCGAGATAGAACGCGACAAGTGGTTTCGGAGAGGGTGGACGTTGCCCGAGCTGCTCGCTCCGATAAGGATGAAGTTTTACGGCGCTGGATGGCAGCCTCTCAACGACGGATGTCCCGGAGCCGAGAACGACAAGGCAGACGTTCACTTTCTGTCTGCGCTTTCAAAGGCGTCTGGAATAGCCGTCGGTGATCTGCGCTTCTTCTTGCCGGGTCCAAACAGGGTCCGAGAGAAGCTCTCGTGGGCGTCGATGCGGGAAACATCCGTGCCTGCGGATACGGCATACTGTCTGATATCCATCTTCGTGTCCCATATGCAGATCGACCGGTCAGACCCCGAGGAGCGTGAACAGGCATTTCTCCGGTTGATGCTCCATATCATGCCCAAGTCGCGTGAATGCGACGTCTTTGCGTGGGCAGGCAAGCGTGCAAGAGACCATCCCGCGATACCCTCTTCCCCCGTATGCTATGGGACGCAGCACCGTGACCACGAGCCCCACCAGAACCCACATCGCTATCGTTTGTGTGGGGATCGTTCCTTTTCTCTCGGTTATGATCACCTCAAGATCAGGGTCGTGTTCGTGGATGTTGCTCTTAGACGGGCTTGGGGAACGGGATACAGGGTGAAGTCACGCTCGCACAAGGCTTCCGTCAACAAGGTCGAACTGCTATCCAAAGCGGGCGCTCAGATGGCTATTGGCGTCATCGACTACGAATGGACGGATGATCCAGACAAGGGTAGGATGTGCAGCGGAGAGCGGTATTTTGGCTTTCTGCTACGGAGGAGCGCCGAGCAGGCGAGGTGGGAGAAGGTGGACACCGAAAAGGTGGTCTTCCTCGAGAGCAAGGAAACGAGGACACACGCGCTACGGGTATTGGATCTCTGTTAGCTTTGTGGTCCGACTACACGATGCGGATACGCGTGCTACAGCCACAAAGTCACCAACGTTCTCCTCACGACTTCTTTCGTGCGGATGGTGAGGACCTTTATAGTGCCCACTTTTTCCCACTTTCCATAGGGACTGTAAATCCCAGTTCCGAGGAGGAAGCAGACGTAGCTTGTATGTCCGTCTAGCTCCCCCATCTCATCCCGCTCGACATTCCCGTCGGTCTGGTAACTGATGATGCCCACTGCCCACTGAGAATAGTACAGGAATCTGGTGTCACAGACGACCTCTATGTCATGAAAGTACCTCTGATCCTGCGAAGCGGGGCGGAGCGTGAGGCGCTCAAAAGGGGGACCTGCCTCAGAGTCTGACTCCCGGTCAATCTGCAGCATCATCTCTACCAAGAGAACCTTTATCTCGAGTCCTTTTTTTGTCATGGTGTAGAATGGATAACCAAGGTCCCATGGTCGATAAACGGGACGTTCTGGGTCGAGTATAGAGGCATCGACCTGGCCCACGAACTCGGACCCATAGCCAGAAGGCGACTCGGGGAACACCATGGTGTATGGTGAATGACGTCCCGCCCACGCGAAGATCTGCCATTCACGACAATCTTGGACGATCGCCTCCATGAGGCGACGAAAGGCCCGTTTCCCTTCTCCATACGCAATGGGCATACTGATGTCGAAAATCCCTAGGAGACAATACGCCACATCTTCCACTAGCGTGGTTTCTCGCTTGGATGCCCAGACCATCTTCTCCCTCACATTGAGGAGACCAGGGCTGAAGTGGCAAAGGTCGTGGACCTTTATGCCGGTGGTCTTAGAGACGGCTCGCATGATGTCGTCATTGTCCTTGTCATTCGGCCAGTCCTTGATGCTTCTGATCGGCGTCCAGTCCTTGGTATAGAATTTGATCTGCGCAGGAGCGAGCAACTCCTGGAGCGTCCATCCTCTCCCAAACCAGGGATCCTGTGCGAAATCCTCCAAATTCGATGCGCCGCCGAGATAGATGATGCAGATCGCGGCGTTGCGATACCAATGGAACATGGAACGTATAGCCTGATCGAGCTCCGCACTGCTTGTCTTGTCGATGCAGGCAGTGTCGGCCCATGCCAGCTTGCAGTCATGTGCCACCGCCATGGCGCAGAAACGCTCCAACTTCTTGTACCCCGGCGGCGCGTTCGTACTCGGGCTGCCCGTGCCCCGCAGCCCCATCACCATCTGAAACGTTGCCTCTTCTCCCGACCAGCGGTGTGAAAGGACAGCGTATCTCAGCTTTTGTGCGACGAGCGTCCTGATGACTTCCTCCCTCGAGTGATCCGGCGACTGGGCCGAGAGCGACGCGATTGCCTCCTCTGTGACATAGTGTTCCGCTTTGAGGCTGTCACGATTGATCAGCTGGAAGTCCATCTTGCCTGATTCGTGGACGTGGATGGATAACAGATGCGTGGGCATGTACTGAAAGACGTGGTGGTAGAATATGCGAGCAACGTCTGGATGGGGTGGTTTCTTTAGGTCGACGAAAGGTGAGACCAGTCAACGTCAGTCTTGAGGGAGAGAAGAGGTCACATACGACGTCTGGCGTGTCTACGCGGGATCCACGAAGCCAGCGGAACTGGATCGGTACAGGATTGTGACGCGGTATCATGATGGGATGGGAGCAGAGGGTAGGCGGTGCACCGGTGGGAGGGGGCGGAGTAAGTGGTCCTCCCCAAAGCACGCCCGGGCGACACGTCGAGATCAGAGGAGAGCCGTTCTAATCATACAGAAGTCTGCCGGCGATGGCGCCAGTTTACCGTCGTGCACCAATTCGGTGTTAAACGAGGTGAGCATGCTGAACAGACAGCGCGTCGTTCTCCGCCCGCACGGCAGTTTTTGTAGTCGTGTGAGCTTTGTGATCTACTTGCTGAATGGATTGTTGTGGTTCAAGATAAAGGTTCATTCGTATTATTCCCTGCCATTCGAGTTTCGAAAACGACATGAGTATACAACTACGACGTCCTACCATGTACGACCGGGCATGTTAGTAACGAAATTCGGTGCGCTCGTGTGTGGAGCACCACGTGACTTACAGTGCCCCTGTATCGTTAACTAACCGAAATGATGGTTTCCGCAGCCGATTTCACCAGGATGGAGCGGGCGCGTTTCATATGCCCTGTGCTTCTACTCTTCACCTCCATCGATGTTCGCTCGGCATTTAATCGCAGCTAGCGACAGCAAGACTCTCCAGTCCGTCTTCCGGTGCCTCCGAGTCGTGCCAACGTTTCCGCGCGTGGTCTCGCTGGTCCTCCTCTGCGTCCTCTACACCGTCGTGGAGTACCAGTTCACTAACTGGCACTTTGGGGTATACGGCTTCGTCTGGAAACCCGCCTTTCCATGGAGCTGGCGCCTCTTGTTCTTGTTGCTGTGTGCGGTGCCCGCGTTCTCCTGTCTTCATTTCTTGTGGCTCTTGACGCTCGCCTGCCAGCGGTGGCGACGCAGATACACCTCACATTCGAGCCCCTCGCAAGGGTACACCATGCTGCCACGGAGCGAATCGAGCCCGCCGGAGGAGAGCGAGCTCGCAGGCGCAAGGGACGCTGAAGACGGCGAATCAGGGGATACCGAAGGGGGCGCAGGTTCGTCGGGACCTCACCCACCTCGCCATCTCGTGTCGTCCGGCTGGTTCCTGCAGTTTAGCTGCTGCCTCGCCATATTGTGTACGAGCCTCTGGGTCGGACTGCACTACCGACACTCGGGGGACTTGCGCTATCTCCCGCAGATCACGCATGCCATCGCACACCCGAGTAGGACCGGATATGCGAACCAAGGTGAGTGCTACCAGTCGGGACTGTGTTCGCGATGTACGTCACTCACCGACGCACAGACAAAATATTCATTGCCGCCATGTTTTACAACAATCAACAGATTCTCCCTTATTGGTCCGACAGCCTCATCAAAGCCATTCATTACCTCGGAGAAGACAACGTCTTCGTCTCCATCCTCGAGAGCGGAAGCGAGGATCAATCGCCGGCACTTCTTCAACAGCTCGACGACAGATTGGACGCTATGAATGTATCGAGACGTATATTGATGCAAGACACGGCGATCCCGAAACCGGTCGACATGGACGGTAATAATCGCATCTACTTTCTTTCCG
Source organism: Boletus sp. MG95 (assembly GCA_003313155.1). Taxonomy (NCBI): domain Eukaryota; kingdom Fungi; phylum Basidiomycota; class Agaricomycetes; order Boletales; family Boletaceae; genus Boletus; species Boletus sp. MG95. Next base: position 14,850 of record QGOH01009816.1, on the reverse strand, counting down.
CTATCCGAAACCGCGCCCTGGAACCCTTGGTGGAGAAGGGTGGATATGACAAGGTAGTGTTTTCGAATGATATCTACATCGAACCGGAATCGATCATCGAACTCCTCAACACGGCCGATGGCGAATATGACATGGCGTGCGGAATGGATTTCGGTAATTTCGGGTGAGCCTGAGAATTGCCTGCGGTTTGCCATTCTACAAGTTGATGTGTGTCAAGGTTATATGATATGTGGGTTCTCCGTGATAAGCAAGGAAGACTTGGTAGTGGCATGTGTGTGCCATTCATTTTCTTTCCCGTACGAGGAAGATGGGGATTGACTTTACCCCCAGATGGCCGTACTTTTTCGACATGGAAGACTATGAAGCCATGCAATCCGAGTCTCCGGTGCCAGTGTTCACGTGTTGGAATGGGATCGTCGTCTTCAAGGCCGACCCTGTCCTTCCCATCCATCTACGATCTAATCGCACTCTGTCGAGCGATCCATTACCATTCGAGCTCCCCGCTACCCACCCAGCTGCCCACGATTCATCATTACGTGGTCCTAACCCAGCATTGACACCCCCAGCCCGCTTCCGCGCGTCTGCGCCGGGAGAATGCTTTTCTTCGGAATCATTCTTGCTACCGTACGATTTTAGACGTGTGTTCAATATGCAACGGATCTTGGTCAACCCACGCGTGATCGTTGCATATGACTGGCGGTACGTGTGAAATCCCTCTATAATCAGTACTCTGCGAGTCTGCTCTTTTCGTCCGCTATTCATGGACGTGGCGCTCGTTTTTGTTCGTGGCGTTGCTCTTGGGCTTGTCTGAACGTTGTACATGACAGGTTTTACAAGTATTTCAAGTGGATCTTGAGACATCCCGTGCTCAAGTGGTGGATAGAGAAGGTGTATGACGGGGCGTGGATGCAAAAGGATGTGACGGTTGTCGGCGATGGGAGAAAGGTTTCGCACTGGGATGGGGGAGACTGTCATCCATGGTAGTGATGCACAGGGCACTCAATTATATCAGCCCTTAATGCCGTGCTGGAGAGTTGCGTCGATTCGGAACGCGAGCGCAGGGGCGCTATCTACGGCTGTGTGCCCAAACGTCATCTCGTATGTAGGGTTCGTCTCGTTCCTTGGTACCATGGTAGCCGCAAGCCAGCCAAGCAGGCCTCCTACGAGCTGTGTAAAATGAAGCGTCAATTGGCTAAATTAAACGACACCTGTCATACATATACAGTGCGTTTCCGTCGCCATATATGTGCTTGTCACGTCCTCGTACGTTCATGTGCCTGTGAGTCTACGTCGCAAGCAGGTAGTTCAGCTCCGTGAGCGTGATCCGTTGGGAATGTGCATGTCCGTCGACCCGTCGTGGACGCGGATGCGCTCCAAGACGTGATCTGTCACGATTGACGTGGCGGCGGGGCAATTCGCCACCTCGGCACCCAATTTCAGGCACGCATAGCAGCTGCGGGCCCGGCGCTGGCGAACAAGGTAGATGCACTGTTGTACTGTGATGTCGGAATGTCAACGAGGCGTCGTGGGTCGTGCGATGAAAAAGGGTTGGAATACCTGAGACGACGGTCGCGTGACATCGGGGGGTGGGAAATGGGAGCGTCGTGAAAAGGATGCATGGTGAGGACGTCCACACCCGTTTGGAGGTATTGTGGCACAATGCAGAAATGCATCGCGTGTAGCTTGGGCTCCTGTCGAACGGGTCATAGACATCGAGTCAGCTCCAAGGACGCCGTGGCACGCGCACGAGAGCGACTTGTGGGGTTCAGTAGCGGTGGAGCTTGGACGTCGATCGGTTCACCCCGTGGGCGGGGTGCTTTCCGTCCGCACAGGCTGAGTCACTGGCCAACTAGGTCCGTGAGCGTTTCTGGCTCGGTCGTAGGCGATATCGTCTCCGAGGCTGTCCTGGTTTTGTCTAGCACTTTCTCCGCATTCGTTCGCCAAGACAAAGTGCAAGGGGTAAGCTCGCGTCGGACCCGGGGGTTTCACAGATCGGATGGATCGTGTCCCTTGGACGTCAGTGACTGAGCGGTGTATGTACTTGCGACGCTGGTGAGGGTGATTTCGGAACAAACTGGATGACGACGAAACAGCGGCGACTTGACGTGTTCAAGCGGACGCATTTTCCTCCGCTCATCAGCCTCGCTATGAGCGGCTGACAGCGGGAGCACAAATTGAACACAGCAGCCGGCGTCAACTGGCTCGTCCGCACGACGTGCCGTGTTATCAAATTCGGACGGGCTCGCGCGTGGCCCGTTTTCCACCTCACATTAAATCTCCTTTTTCGCTGTGTTTGCATTGCCTCGAGCGCCGTCGTTTTTGCTCACTACCACCACCACCACCTCGTCCGCGATGACCACCGAGTCGTCCGTCCCCCTCCCCGATGTGGTGGCGTCCACGAGCCATCCCCCATCACTGACACCCCCGCCACCAAAACCATCCACCAGTCCACCCTTTGCAGACACCGTCGTCAGACCCTTCACATCACAAGGCGGCACCTTTGGCAGTCCACTCCAACCCCTCACATCCGCACCACACTCCTCCGACCGCCCCTCGACAGCACACAACTCGCCCCTCAATCCTCCCAGTGCCAAGTTTGGTCCCTACATCTCCGAAAGTGCGCGGACGTCCTATACAAGGGTCGATGTGGACTCGCTACCTGCACCGGTCTATCCACCACTGCCACCTCTCCCCACTGCATTTGCGGTGCAGGACGTCCCTGTCCTCGCTACTGCTACTGCCTGTGCCACGACCCCCCCTGCCACGACGCCGATCACCACAACGGTCGCAACGACAGCGACGCCGGATGCACCCACGAACGGTGCACAGACCCTCATCACCGAGCCCCCCATTCCACAAACACCCCAAGTATCGCTGACGTTCCTCCTCGTCTCCGGTCTCCGCAAAACCCAATCTTTTGATCCAGAAACAACAGTGGGACGGGTCAAGGAGCTCGTATGGAACGCATGGCCTGCGCGTGATGCAGGTTCGTCATCATTTCCGTTCCGACCGCGTGCTGATTGACCGTTGGTTTCTTTTTTCCCTTTCGATGCCTCTTCTTCTGATTCTGTTCGGCCCCCCTTCGCTCCACCGCTCTTTCCACTTCCTGTGTTCTTGGGTTGGTTTAGATTGGCAAGATGAACGCCCGCCTGCGCCATCCTATCTCCGGATACTCTATTTGGGCAAGATATTGCAGGACGATGATACGTTACTACGTACGTGTTTGGATTTGCTTGCGTACCTCTCCCGCGTTTCCCTCGTCGATCGCGGGCATTTCTTTGCCCAGACGCCAGGAAGTCAACGATGGCGACGACCCTTTATGGGCATGTCCCATGCGTTTCATGGGCTGATCGACGTCCTACAGGCGTCGGATTCCCGGCCTCACTCCCTTCTGCATCCAACACCGCCCCAACGATCGTCCACCTTTCCATCCGTCCTTACGCGCTCCCCTCGGACGACCCCGCACTGAGCAAAAAGAAGCGGTTGAGCGTCGTCATTGGGAGACGACTCTCGACGGTGAGTGTCGCCGTGGGCGGTGGGGCAAGGGACATCGACAACGCGGCAGAAGGCGAGGCGAGGCGAGCGGGTTGTTGTACGGGTTGTACGATCTGTTGACGGTTGGGACCGTCTTGGACATAATGTGCATGCAGGGGCGACCCTCTGGGGTCGCTGGCCATGTCGCCGCATGCTACATGCGGGTTGGATCGAGCAACTATGCGGACATGTCGGATGGATTCTCTCCATGTGGTTTCTAGTGCTGGGTTGCGTTGCGTTGGGACAGTGGCGGTCGTCGTCGTCGTCGTCGTGTGTATGACCGATGTGTTTCTCGTTTCTCGCTAGGATCTGGAATCGTGCCTTGTGTTTGTTTTTGGATGTCGTCGTACATATACATGCAATGCGTGTCTCGGATCATTGTCCCTCCGTCATCGACGTGGCCACCTCGACACGAGGACGGATTCGCCTCGCGTTCGGGTTGCCACTGCGGGTCGTTCGTGTGCACGCTTGGATGTGTGTGCGTCGGCACCTGTACCCGCTTCTTCAGTCCGCACACATAACCGCACCCGCCATCGTGAACGACCCACACCGAGGCTCACCCTACCGAAGAGGGAACTCGCACGAGCGCTCTAGGACCCCCTTGTCGCGTCGCCGGGACGGGTCGACACTCGGGGTGACGAACAAAGGCACGGTCGCCGTGTGCCAACGAAGACGACGTTCCAGAATTCCGGATCAAGCCCAAGGCGATATCGGGTTCGTGACCCAGCTGGATAGGGGCAAGGAAATGGGAATGGTCCTTCAAAGCTTCAAGTTGGCTCGCCACGTCGACAGGATCGAACGACCTCCGTCCTCCGCGCGAGAAGAACTTGGGATGCCAGGGGACGGAGACGCGTCCAGATCGACCCCCCCAATCCTGGATTAAAGATCTGGGCGGAGAGGCGCCATGGAGAGTCAGTGCCTCGAAACCGCGTCCCTGTCTCGAACGCACGGTATCATTATCGCAGTGCGTCATGCGGTCCCATTCCCGAGTGCGCGAGGCTGGGCTGCTTCCTGCCGACTCCTGGATTCCAAGTGGGCACGATGGGTGCGCCCGGTGACTCTCCATGGTCCACCAGTGGGAAATGCCATTGGGTTCTGTGTGGCCCTATGGAATCAATGTGGAAACGACCGTCCTTGGCAGACAGGGTTTGCAATACGTAACAGACCTAAATAGTGTTCTAGACTTGGAGATAAGTCTGTCCCTAGATATTGCAAACCACGGTCTAGACAGACCTCGACGACGGTGTTATTCGGACGCACAACGGCTACATCGGTACTTATCACCCCCAAACTACGAACATTAAATCCCTACTCCTACGACATTTAGGTGGGACTTGGGTATTGCAATTGTGAAAGGGACAAGATGTGCTTTTCGCATGTTGGATTCCAAATGTAGAAAGCGAGCGCCAATGTGCATGACGATACGTATCGTGATCATCATGCCCACGAGGGCCATCGGAGAAAACTTGTGCGGAAATGTAGTCTAGGGTCCCTTTCCACGCCTTGATGCGCATCAGTAATCACTATGGAGAGCATCCATGACATCCTTGGAACGGAAAACGTCATCAGACGAGTTGAATCGCTGGACAGCCCGAGGTCAAACGCACCCATGCATCATCGTCCCATGGTTTCACCCCGTGACAAACGAGTTCATCCACTTGGCTGCTTGTAAAGCCACACATACCGTGTCCGTTGTCTCCATCCGAACCATATCCTTCCCAGCTCGGACGAGGGTAAGGTGTAGGTTTTTTCTTGCTCTTCGCAGCCATCTTCTGCGACGACTGTCCTGTCCCAAAGGCTGATTGTAACTGGATCGACTGATTTCTAGCAGCCTCGAATCCGGGTTCCGAACCCCCGAAACCTGAGCGGGAACGATGATCAGGTTTCTTCTTCCCCTTTGCTTGCTTCGTCTTTGACGCCTGCCGTGTCCCAGAGGCCTTGATCAGGTTGTTGTACTCGGAGATTGCCATGTTACACATTCCAATCAAGTCGTAGCGCTTCTTCTCCCTGTCGATGCCTTCTGTCGTCGACCACCAGCCCTTTTGCAAAAGATACTCCTTCGAGTGCAAGTAACTGCATCGCTCGCCAAACTTGCACACACCGATCAAGTAGTATCGGCACACATTTCGTCCCCTAAAAACACGCCCCGTCACAATGACAACACAGCATGGAGAAAAATCGTACTCACAGCGCGTCCCGTTCACTCTTGTTGTCTGGTGCATGCGAGAATCGACAGGCATGGCCTTTCATGCACTCGGTACGGTTGTAAAACTTGCACGGGACGCCGTTGCCTGTATGGTCGCAATCACTCGATTCCGAGAGCGATTCCCCGAGCTGTGGATCGACCTCCAATGCAGGTGCCTCGTAGTGGGAATGGCTGTTCGTGCCCTCTTCCTCATCGTAATACAAAGGGTCGCAACGCTTGTCTTCCACAAAGGCCAATTCGGCTTCGGCGTGCTTATTCCCGGGCTCGAGCGTGAGCACCGTGCGGAAATCTGTTGCATGCCGTGGTAAGAGACAGGGTGCGGACACGCGGAGAGGATCGTACCGATAGCTGCGGCGGTCCACATGTTCATGTGCTTCCGTGCTATGCCACGATGGTACCTTGCTCTCACGGATGTCGGGTCTGCTCTGAGCGCTCTGTCAGCTACGTCGTGCGCTTCGGAGTACCTAGACGTTCGAATCATCAGCGTGTGGGAGTGCGGACCAAAATCGTTCGACGGACATGCCCAATTCAAGACATGTAGCCGCCACGTTGGTCAACAGAAGGGGCTTCGTAGACGGTCCGTGCACGTCCATGGCTTGTTGGTACCGATTGAGCGCGTCTTGAAAGCTGCCGTTGCAAAAGAAGGCGTTGCCCTAGTTTTTAGTCGTTAGCTGGTCCACCTCGTTCGGGGATAAAGCGAATAAGGAGACCTCCTCCTCGAACGCGTCTGATTGTTCTCGTCGTTCTGCTGCCTTGGCTGCCCGTTTGGCTTGTCGTGCGGATAAATTTTCCTGGATGAGGAGCGAAGAGTCGCGCAGAACCACCGGAGAAGGCTCCAGGTCCTTTTCACTACGACTTTGACTCATGGTGGTTGCAAATCAAGACGACCAATTCAGACGGTTAAAGAGGCAGGACGCGTAACGTCACTGTCACGTGCAATTTTTGTGTGATCACGTGTAGTTACTCCACCCGCTCCGGCTTACATCAACGCGTTACGGGGTGGACACTAATTGTCAACTGGTGAGTCGTCTTCCATCAGGGGACAATCGATAGCGAGGAACTCTATAGGGCGATGTTCATTCCATGGGTGATTTCAGGCGATTCCGAGGCCCTACGCAAGTCATCGATGTGCCGCGGTTTGAGAACCGACGCGAAAGCCGCTTTATTGGTAGCCAAGGTACTCTCAAAGTGCGGCGTTTCTGCCCTCGATCTGACATCTGTCATCATGTCATTCAGCGATGCCAAATGTATATCGTTTGCGTGGTACTACCAGTGTGGCGTCCCGAGGACCAAGCGTAGCCATAACGCCCGCACCGGCGACCCCGAGGCTTCGAAACTCACTATTCTCTGTGACGTGCAGGATTTCCACCCTCGGAGCCACGACAGCGACATACTTGCATGTTTCATGGCCAAGACGCCGGGGCCTTTTTCGAGAAGAGATGGAGAGACCGGGGTGACAGACCATCGGTGAACGGCGCCCGGTCGGTTTCTAGGCTGAGTTGAATGGGACTGGTCAGCCGATGTCGACTCAGATGTTGTGAGGGCCGTCTCGTGGTTGTTCGTACTGATGGGGAAGGTCGGCCCGAGGGGCATGCGTTTCAGAAATCGGAATGCCCTAATTTGGGCGGATTGGCGAGGATCGGCCCGGCAGATTTACCCTCCCAAGGAGCAAGTACCTTTGACGAGGTGTCCAAGTCAAGTTGGTCAGATTGGTTCCTCACTTGGACAGGTCACATTCCAGCATGGAATCACATTCAAACGTTGAACTGACTGGGGAAAAACGGCAAAACACTGTATCCGCATGGCAATCATACAATCAAGCAGGCATGCTTGCACTGTATGGTAACGGAGTCACTAACCGCTTCATAATAAGCTCTTCCAATTTCCCAGGCGTGTTCTGAAACGTGGTGTCACCCCCCCAATCGTCTCCGCATAATGAAAAGGGTGAGCTGGCGTCTGCTGTCAAGTGTCACTTGCCTGGCACGCCATTCGGCTGGCTCCTAATATAATGGTGCGTGCATGTCCGGGATGAGCTGGGTATGTTCCCAATCACCTAGTGATGTCCTCCCCTGCCAGCCTCCGGATCGACTTGGAACCGACACTTGGGGCGCTCATCATCGGCTTGGTATTCGGGGCTATGTACGTTTTCGTTTCTGTTCGCGCGGCGAGGAAATCGAATGGAACTGAGTTGTACCCACACGCTGTCAGGTTCCTCGGCATCACCTTTTTGCAAACTGCTTTCTATGTGCGTATGCCACGACAAGTATATTTCTCCGAGATCTTTCTCAGCCATCATCGATCTTGATACAGTACAAAACATATTCCGAAGATGCCATGTTCCTGAAATTGCTGGTAAGTCGATTTGCCCTATGTAGCAATGTCGTCGTCATATTTCCCGTCTGGACCACCAGGTCGGCGTACTAAGGCAAGTCTGCCTCCACGTTTGATATCGACGCGGGAACTGAGTGTTGGATCGATATTGCAGTGCACTGGATACACTTTCCCTCGTTCTATGGATCCACGCAGCCTATCGGTATCTCATCCCTGATGTTGGCGATCTGACAGCTGCCAGCACCGTAGAATGGTGAGCCACATGGTAGATCGTGTTCGAACCGCTGGGGTTGACAGGCTGCCACTCGTAGGTGTATTCTGGTAGGACGGTTCCCGCTGATCGTTGCATGCATTGATCTCATGCTCGTTTCATAGACTGAACCACCAATCACTGTAACTATTGCCTTGGTGGTGCACTTGTGAGTTTGGGGCAATTCTCTTTCGACCCCGCTGATCACTGTTGAAGGTTTCTAGTATGGCGTATCCAAATATGTATGTCTGTGATCGTTGTAGGGCACATCACCCATGCTGATGGCTGTAGTGGACCGGAGATGGAGGGTCTTCGTCATTATGCTCGTAAGTCATTGTTGTCTAGTCCGGGAATTCCCCTTTACTGGCATCCCCTAGGTGGTGGCATCCTTTATTCCTGTTTGTGAGTAATGCACAGTTGATGGTTTGTAGGCCCGATCTAATGTGATTGCACACGTTAGTGGGTCTGATAGGCAAGTACTCAGGAGAATTGTTCGTCTCGTAACCAATGACTCTTGGATTTTCAGTGTCAACTACGATAATGTGTGCCTCCAATTGTTGTATGCATTCCACATCTGACATGACTCATGGCGGCTGGCTTGGACAGAGTCACTGCTATACAGAAGGGATCGACGATTTCTACTGCTCCAGTACGTTGTCACTTACTTTCCAGTGACCTTCGTTGGCTTCACTCACCGGTGTATACTAAACGGGGATATCTTCAGGCGCGGTGGTGTGCTGCCATAGACGGTGTCTGCGTTATTGTAGTGCACATCGTTGTCACTGGTTCCACAGTTTATTTGCTGCGCCGTGGGCGTGGTGGATTTACCGAGTACGATGCACCATCTCTGGGTTGGGAATATATTGCTGAAGACCCTGTGACCACCCTAGGACCAATCGCATTCTCAACACGGTCACTTTGTATATTGTCGCCAGCAGTTCGATCACGACGTACGCATTGACGGTGGAATGAAAGACATCCAAGCTGATCGGGCCATTGTTTTCAGGATCGCCGGTCTGCTCACCTTAGTTCTCGTACGTATCCCCTCTCTCGCAAGGAGGTTATGTGATCGCAGGCTCTTTTTTCTTTCCTCCAGGCATATGTATACCCAACCACATTGTACTTTCTCATTCCCTACATTCCTACATCCAAAGGTGCATGACAGACCACGTCTGGGTGACGTCGAATCCTTGACGCGTATTCCACAGCATATACCAATCTCCTTTTAGCTACGTGAGTCGCTCAAGCGCACGTGGACGAACGACGGTGCTGACCACCATGATGCACGACAGGCTCAATTTGCGAATATGTCTGCGCGAGGGGTCTTCGTGCGATACGGGGACGACACTGGAGTGGCGAGGTGGAACGATCGAACGGTTGGAAGGGGATGGTATGTCCATGTCCCCCGCGCAGCGCCCCGGTTCGGACCAAATTTCGACGAGCTCGGACGCCAATGCGTGTGGTGCCGATTCTTCTTCGAGGGACGTTTGATTATAGATAGTCTATGATCAGGTGTCCTTGCGGAATGAAAATGTGCGTCCCGTTGTACCCTCGTCCCAATAATACACAGGGTGAACGTGTGGCCAGAGCAGTGGTGCACCCGGTGATATAGAGTACTTCTTATGGTCGGACCGTTGGACACAGCAACATCATAGAACTTTTGTTTTTTTTCTGATTTCTCGAATTTAATCGGGAATTTTTCAAAGTAGTGCCTCAGACCCTAATCCACAGGTCTATCAGGGACTGGCGGCAGCACGGGGGTGCAGTCGGCAGGGTCTCTAGAGGGCAGTTCAAAAGAAAAACGCGCTGCGGAGTGCACTTTTCTGTCGCGCCAACTTGTTCAGGCTCAGTTTGCCGCTCTCTTCAGAGGACCGCTGGAAGACCATGCCGTCAATATGTGATCCCCGAGTCCGAGTCTTTTGAGCTGCCATGAGGGAACCCGGAGTGCAGATAAGAAGTGTGAGAGGAAGAGGACTGATGCTAGCCATCCATCAGCGTTATGAAACGCGGTATGAAGTATCCGATTCAACCAGCGAATCGCGATAATAGATGGTGATTATGATTATATAAGCGTGTTGCTCGGAGTAAGCCGAGTTCGGCGGTGCCACAATACTACTGTACCTTGTTGAACTAGGACGACCCGAATCCAAAACCTCAGGCTAGGATTGGATTCAAGCTACAGGTAATTCCAAGGTAAGGATGAAAAAAATGTCTCAGTACGTCCGTATTGTCGTTTCCGCAGCGACTGGCTGTGGACTCGGACTGATGGATAGACCAGGCCTATATATTCCCGCAGACGGGCCTGTTACATACCCATTGAAATTCCACATGGCCACAAGGCACGCCCGAAACCAGTGGCCAAAGGCTTTCCTGCTAGACGGTCGGTTCCACTGCAGTACTGTCCCTCCACAAGACAGCCTGATGCACATCATTACATTTTGGTACGGCACGCCGCAGGGTGACCGCAGCACGGCGGTCCTCGAGCAAACCAGGCCGTTCATCTATGCGCATCGACTGTCTAATCTCCGGTAGCACTCGAGATCTTGATGATATGGGAAGCGCCCGCGCAAGAAATTAATTACGACCACGTCTGATAAGAACGCCGCTCTTCATTCCCCCTTTTCTTCCACGTCCCCTCCCCCTCACCTCTCGCCGGTTGTACCTGTAGCATTTCCCCCCGCCCCGTATTCGAGTTCACACATGGTACTTGGCTGGATAAGCCTAAAGGGGGGGGCCTCACAGAGGTCGCTCATTGCCATCCTGCTCGCCTCAGCGCTCGGGCTCTCCCTCCGTATCCTCTTGGCGCCATACTTTTTCCCCTCCAGTCCCTCGCACCTCCAGCCCGTCGACCCGCCTTTTGAAATGATCATTCCTGACATTGATCCAGAGATCGACCTGGATCCCGAGTCGACGCAAGGGTTCGAACTAGCACCAGAGCGAGAGCACACGGAGCCCCAGCTGGGCCGACCCTTTGGAAAGCACACACTCACCCCCGACGGACTCCTCGTCGTCAATCCCGACGGTCCCCATCCTATATTCCAACTCATCCAGGACGCCGAGGCCGCATGGGAAGCGAAACTCGCACGAGCGAGCAAGACGCTAGATGAAGCCGTTGCGGAGTACAAACGGCGTTACCGTCGGGCACCGCCTCTCGGCTTCGATAAGTGGTGCGTCTGCTCCGACGACGTGTAGGAGACGTGGGGGTCATTAGTCTCTAGGTGGAACTATGTCGTGGAACATGACGTCCAGCTACCCGACGAGTACGACGAGATATTCAACGACATTGAACCCTTTTGGGGGATCGATCCGGCCGAGTTGGCGCTCACCCAGGAAGAGTACGAGATACGCGATGGCCACGTGACCGTCCAGAAGACAGAGATGCATCCTCGACTCGAGGTCGTCCTTTCGACCCTCCCGCAAACCGGAAGAAACCTGCAAGGCACGGTCGACGAGATTCTCGAGTTTGTCCGCGAGGTCGAGGAGGATTTACCTCCATTGCGCGTCACGTTTTCTCCGGTTGATGTCCCCAGTATGCTATCAGACTGGCGGATTAAGACGATGGCGCTCGAGGCAGCTGCCAACGGGACCAGTTTGTCCATCAATCTGTTGCGATTTGAACGCTTTTCTGACATGGAATGGTCTCCCTTGCAGCACTCACCCGCGCAGACATGCCTGTGATTAGAGAAGGAGGCTGGATTCAAGCATGTCCCCCCGACTCACCCGCCCGCCTCCATCCGCCGATACTCCCACCCTCGTCTACCATTCCACTCTTTCCACCCTCCTCCCCCAAGACCTTTATCGCTTCCCATCGGGACACGATGGACCCGTGCACACATCCCTCTTTGCTCACTACACACGGCCAATTCCTCTCTCACAAGAGAGGGCCTCTCCCACAACCGACACTCGTGCCGCGGTTTTCACTTTGTGCGACGTTGCTCCATCACGACATTCGTCCGCCTGTGCCATATGGGTGGAAATACGACACCCATCCGGACCTATACTTTGACGGAGCATTCGAGGGGGATGTCCCATGGGAACGCAAGGTGGATGAGAGGTTGGACTGGCGGGGACGTTCGACAGGGATATATGCCTCTCCCAACTCGTTGTGGGTGCATGGACATCGGCAACGACTGGTGACCTTTGCGAATGAGCTCGAGGGAAACGTGAGCGTGTTACGCGTGGAAGAGTCGATCCCCGTTGGGGAACCGGAGACGGTGCGCCTCGGGTCAATTAACCCGGCGTGGATGGACGTTGCGTTTTCAGATAGCCCCAATTCCTGCGATCAGAGTGAGGGAACGTGTGATAAGATGGAAACGTTGTGGGAGTTCCGGAGGGTGCAGAAACGGCACGAGGAGGGGCGATACAAGTTTATACTCGATGTGAGTTTGGGTCGCTCTCTGTGAGGCATGTCTGCTTGACTTGCGGGTGGGCCCTAGGTTGACGGAAATGGGTGGTCGGGTCGGTTCAAACGTCTCATGACGAGCAATGCGCTCGTCTTCAAGGCGACCATCTATCCAGAATGGTGCGCACGCACATCCAAGCATCTTCGACTCTGGGCGTGGTCTGACTGACTGCTAGGTACATGTCGCGCATCGCGCCGTGGGTGCACTACGTACCGATCCAGGTGTCGTACGCAGACCTCTACGATGCGGTGGCGTTTTTCCGTGCTCGCGATGAATTGGCGGCACGGATCGCCAAAGCAGGGCGGAAGTGGAGTCTGCGGTTTTGGAGGCAGGAAGATGTGACGGCCTATCTCTATCGGTGCGTGATAGGTTGTCTTGGACGGACGGGTGGATTGACACTGACGTGGTCGTGTGGCGTCTAGGTTATTGTTGGAGTACGCGCGGGTGTCGAGTTTGGATCGGGAATCGATGGAGTATGTGGGTTGATCTCCGAGAAAAGGACCTTGGCCTCTTTTCTTCTTCTTCTTGGGTTGGTGTAGGAATAGCACTCCAGATGAGCGAAAGAAACATTGGATTCGAGCGTGTCAATTCTCCTCGTCGAGGCATGATTTAGTGTAGCTTTGCCTGGGTCTGCACCGTTGCTTCGATTACCAAAGGATAGGAATCAAGTCACCTGCCACGAATTTTCACCTCCTACGACAAACATGCAAGGAGACATCTATCTGGATCACAAGTCCACTAGCAAAATGTGTTCAAGTCTGTGCTCACAAGGCACAACAGTCAACATGAGGTGGTATTGTAGATGTAAGTTCAAGGGACACATTGAAAATATCAAAGATTTGAGCAAAGGATCATGAACTGGAGTCGGATGAATTCAACATGGTGTAAGGCTAAACTGCCTGCCACCCTAGACTGTTATGCCAAAAGGCAGTAATACTAAATGCTTAGCATTCAGTATCCTGGGTGGTATATCTGCTAGTTATAGGTACCTAGGTAAGCTGGTAGGCTTACACCCTCCCACTGTATCAGACCAGTTTTTCCCCCCAACAAGCTGCACCTATCCATATGTTTCCCCATCTACAGGGGTGGAAACTGTCCCCAGCACTTCTTCTTTTGCCAACGTTGCTGAGTGCGCTTGCTAAAGAAGATGGAAGAGTGACCAGGGAGTCACCAGCAGGGCAAATCTCCTTTGGAGTGCGCAGGACCGAGGAACACAAATGATCGTGCTTGAATGCTATCAGTGAGACTTACTCATTTTTGTGGTCATCTAGGAGATATGTCTCAAACTCAAAACAATCTTTTGGCCAGCAAAATGTTACCATAAAATAGAGGCCATTCATGCGATCATTTTGTGCATATAATCATGGAAATTGGTGGTCGTGTTCTTGAGATAAAAATCAAACAAGATGTGATAAATGAGGTGGATCTAAAAACGGCATGAAGATGATTTTTTGGGGTCTTGGGGATGTCACCAATGGATTCAGTGTTACGAACGCTACTCTTACTAACCCCTATCGTAGACTTATTCGTCTTACTTTACTTCATTTTCTCTTATCTTATCTTATCTTCCACAGCACGTGACCCTGGGAACCTTCTTCCTTATCACCCTTTGTAGGGTCACTGCTTTCACCACTGCACGTCTGTCACGTCTGTCACAACGGACATGTCAGTCACGGACTTTTGATCAGTCACGCATGCCCATAGCGCATGTAGCCCCTGACCCGATCGCTTCACTCATAGCCCGCTCGTATACGATCATTCGGGCTCCCTTCCATTCTGATACCAGGCATATCAGGTATGTTTCTAATTCCCGTACATAGCCTTTATGATCCATGCAGTAGCTGCACCGTTTGTGCACCTACACCATATGTTGTATCGTAGATTCTGTCACAACACATGTAAACCCCTAGGTAGTATATAAAGGCCAAAGTCGCCCACCAGAGAACCCAGTTTAGTTCTCTTGGTGTTCTCCCCAGAGTCCCTTCATTGAGAGCAGGAACTCAGTAGTACTTAGTAGTACTTTCTCTTTTCTTTTCCTCCTCGCACCTTCAGAGTGAACCCAGTATTGGGTTTGGCTTTGGGTGTTTCATTCAGAGGGTTCAAACACCCCAGGGAAAAATGCCAGA
>QGOH01009808.1:479-10856 GCA_003313155.1 Boletus sp. MG95 | reverse complement strand
CTCCAGAAGCCACAAAAACGTCCCCGAGCACCAACCTCCTCCTCCACCGGGTCGAAAGACGGACCCTCCACAGACAATCCAAAGCCCAGCACCACAGTCCCAAGTGAGTAACATCGCTTCCAATCCTCCCTCATTCATCATAATCATATATGATTATATATCATCCTCGTCATACGCCTTCCCATCATCACAGAACGTGCCACCAAACAAAACAAGCCTGCGGACAGCAGCGCTTATGCTGTATTCGACCAGAGGATGTATCAGCAGTAATCTCTTTCTCGTCTCTACCCTCCTCTATCTGCTTCCCCTTCACGATCTTCACGATATCTCTTCCCTGCATGCATGCCTTGGATCCAGCCGTAGTCGATTTCGTGTACGATACATGTATGTACGATAGCAAACATGCTGGATCATCCACTCACTCCCATACCACTTCCCGTTATTCCTTCCGCGTGACTCACAACCAACCGATCGTATCTTTGCAATATGCTACTACGCTTGCGCACGCCAGAACTAGGCCAACACGTCACACACTCAGGCCGACCCGATTTCTCTCCGTCCCATTGAAAACTTCACCTACTACAGCCATGTCCCATTCCCTACAGCCTCCGCGACCCGAGTCGCACGATCTCACAGTCTACTACTTAGAGTCTTGCATTGCATTGCTAACCACACAGTACTACTCTCCCGATCTCACGTAAACGCGCTAACCGCCACGAATATATGATATGATAGGAATAGCCTCCCCTCTCACGACATCTAGATCTCCCCTCAAAACAATCCTCCCAGTGTGCTCCTTCAAGTCGTCGCCGCTGAGACGTGCCAAGTCATCTCAGGTTCGACGCCAACTCGAATATATACCACTCACGCTGCACAGATTCCCATTTGCATTCAATTTCACACTACCTCGACCCTCTCGCTTCATTCCCTCCTCCGTCCCGTCTCACTACGTAACTATATATATATATATATTCATATTTCATATTCATATTCATATATCGTGTTCCGCATCGCTGATATCACTCCTCAGGGATCTCAGGGATGTAGCACACACAGCACACACAGGTCGATCGTTGGTTCGTAGTATTATACTCCCTCGTCTCACTCACGTCCCTCCTTTTTGACTATTCCTTCTCAACATAGAATTATATATTATATATAGAATCTACCTGATAAATTGACATAACCATCATGTCCAGTGACAGTGAACACGCAAGCATCATCAGCGATGATGAACTTGCCATCATGTACGTGTCTCGTTCTCCTTCAACACAACCTTCTTACACACCCCCAGGCCTCCCAGTGATAACCTCGATGAAGACGAACTCGTCGATGACGGTGACCACGATATCCCTTACGATGCCACAGACGTTCCCGTCCGTCTCTCAGCCAATGACCCTCCGCACCAACGCGAGATCGAGGCCGCAGTGTACGAGCATGGCCCTGACCCAAACAGAGACGACCATCTCGCCTTGTTCTACGATGCCCCCATCTCCAACACCTCCTTCAGGAAGCTCAGACGTCTTCGCGATCAAAACGACGTCAAGGGCGCCCTTCGTCTCTTGTCCGGTCGCCATCATCTCGCCATCGACGACACTCTCCTCATCGACACCACTCAGTCCTGCATCATACCCTCAGTCGGCCCTCACTTCCTCGATCTCGTCGTGTACATCGGTGATCGCCGTGGCCTCGATGCGGTCCTCCCTTATCATAACATCGATCACACCTGGCATTGCCACTTCAACTTTGCCGCAATACACCGCCTTTGGCCCGACAGCAAGGCCACATGTCTCCCCTTCGACATTCATGGCCGCATGATGTCCATCGGCACACGCAAGGAGGAGCAGGTCTGGATCGCGATGGTCCCGAACGAATGGCTCGTTCCAAACCATCCCTTTAATGCGACAGGCATATGGCCACGTCTTCCACACCCCACCAGCGCAATGTCCTCCAAGCATGCCCTCATGCTCGTCATGTTCTTTGCTTACATCTTCGCTGACATTTGTTTAAGCAACTTCTCCTGCAGAGACCTCTATCCAGACCTCACACGACGCGCCGTGAACAATGCCACCGATATATTGTAAGTCGTATCCTTGTCCGATTTCCGCGTGTGATGCCACCTTCATCGGTCCTTCCTCGTTAGCCACAGGCATCGCGAAGGCACCCGCAACATCAACATTCGTGTCGCCGATCTTGAAATGATTCATGAACACTTCCTCCATTGCTGGGATGACTGGGTCACAGACGCACCCTGAGCTTGGAAAGCCGACCGCTTCCTTCTAGACAACTCCCCCATCGCTGTCACCATGCGTTACAGTCAAAACCAACCTGTCCTCGTCCCAGGAGAGACCGTGCAAGAACGAATGTCATGGAAAAAAGACCATCGCTACCAACACATCAAACACTTCACTTTCTCGATTGCATCTCACATCAGGTATGTCGCGCTGTCTGGCAATGCTCTCCTCATGCACACACACACATATAATATATGTACATATTTCAGCTTCATGGACGTAGAAGAGTGGGAAGACCTGCCCAGAGCAGAGGTTGCTGCTCGTCACCCTGTCACATATGATGACTACAACCTGAACAGATACCCGTGCGAGAATGCATTCGGAGATCCATTGTATGCATACGACGAGCATGGTTTTCGAATCATCCGCCAGAACATCGTCTCTTTCGCTCCGACGGGCGGTTTGATCGACTTATCGCTCGCACACACCCTCTTCCAAACAGACGACGACGATTTCGGGCACGTACGCAACGACGTCAAGTATACCGTGTATCCCCTTGCATTTACGAGGAACCTTGGAAACGTGCAGGCCGATGGCGTCATCTCTGCATTCAGACGTAGGATGAATTCGATAGATGCCAAGTTGCGAGGCGTCGAGAACCAACCTAACCAGGTTGGTGAACCAGCATGAGAAGGACGAGGTTGGAGACGAGGGCATCCACGCCGCCGCCAACGCCGACCACGACCACGAAATGGCCCTGCTGAACCTGGTTTATATGAATCAGAATCAGACGGTGATGACGACGACGACGACGACTTCAACTATAATGGCATGTCAGATGAAGACTCGGACGACACAAGAGAGCATTATCCTCCTCCTCCTCCTCCTCCGCTCCTCCATGCGGTCTGTTCACAGATTTACAACGTGATCTCACACCGTGTGCGTGATGCCGCAAAGTTTCACGAAGTCCAGCTCGGGCTAATCACCTCCTCCCTCGCTGGAACCACCGCCACATCCTTGCCATCCAAAAACCGCTGGCGACGAAACCTGGATCGCTGTAGAGGTGACTTACCGCACGTTCGCTGCGAACAAAAGATTTCTGGTCCAGGTCAACCGCAATGCATGCGCTTCGAGAATACCTATCGTTTGGACGTGCGAAATCTACCTCAGCGAAAGCGTAGCGGAGAGTCAGTATCACACACCACGATGTCTTGTACATATGTCAGTCGTACTCACGTCGTTGCGCACACACCCACAGTGTCATTTATGCAGAAGTGGTCACTCCCTTGGTCAAATCGTGGGGGCATCCCACCATCATCGCTCCAATCAAGCAGGCCACCGTCATACTACAGAACGATGTAGGTTACTCCATGCTCACCGCCCCATCTTCGTTTCTGCCATGACTGACATTTCTGTCATACAGGTTGTCCCGGATCTATTTCGATGCGCTACATACCCTCTGAACTGTCTCATTGAGCAGCTATGGAAGAAGCACGAGCCTGCTCTGAAGGAAGGCTATGTCGTGGACCCGTTCAAACTAGAAGTCATTGCGATGCTCGAGCGTGCACTCAACTACGCACACACCGGAAGTGCACGAGTACTGACGAGGTCATTGATGGACCGGGCCTGGCTGAGCCTGTCGGTCGTGAGCGATGGAATGCCATGCGTCTCAAGCGCCTTCATCCAAGGTGGATCTTTGTCGTCAGGACTGATTACGATCCGACGGGAAAAGTGGCCTGTACATCCTGTCACACATGCTCCACTGACGGCATCACAGTGATCACAAGAGTTAACGTATGGGAAACCACACTATGCGGTAGGTCGAACACATTTCCATCTGTTTCTGTAATCGTCCGTACTGCGCATTTCAGTACCCCTCGAAAATGCGCAATACGACAACGTCGTCCTTCCGTACCGTGCATTTCAGTACCCCTCGAAAATGCGCGATACAACAACGTCGTCCTTCCGTACCGCGCATTTCAGTACCCCTCGAAAATGCACGATACGACAACATTGTCGTCCTTCCGTACCGCGCATTTCAGTACCCCTCGAAAATGCGCGATACGAATGTCATTCGTATATATTATGTGTCTGTTGCATGCTTCGTTCGTATGCTGACTCGGTTTGACTTTGATTTATGCTGTGTTTTAACAGAACTATCTGGCGTCATTTACAATGAAGCTTGCGATGAAATTCATTCCAGGCGACGATCACGCAGGCGACGATAACAATCCAATCCGACGCATTGCACAATATGCCGGGGAGATTGCATTGAAGAGTCTCGTAAACGATGTTAGATCACTCGTCAAGAACACCGTCTTGCATGAAATCACCCCCATCATCGATGCCGGCGGTCTCGACGCCGTCGCCGCTAGCTCACGCAAACAGGCATTGCACCGTTGGTTCACATCAACACATCCACTATCGCTCGACGAGGACACACACCCCGCTCTCATAGAAGCTGTCGTCAAACCAGTCAACGGTGTGATGGCATTGAAGGCCACACGACCACCATCCATTAGCCTCCTCAAGTTTGTCGAGGACATCATCTCACATTGCAATATGCCCAATCCTCGTCGCAAGCCACCATTCATCTCGAACGGACAGTTTCTTCATGTCACAAGGGCCGCCATTCGCGAGGTCACGAGCTTCGCTACTCGCCAAGGAAGCTGTACAGAAAAGGACGTCCAACTGATCATTCGGGACAGCTTCGTGAACGCTTGCCATACAACAAAAATAAACCAGGTGCCTTGGTCGGAACCCCCGATCCCTGGTCGTCAAGGTGCACCATCCGCGCGCGTCGCACATGATGTATGGATGAGTCTAGGTGCAAAAAACCCATCCGGTCCTCCAACATCGGCAGCCATTCGTGCTCACAACCATACACCCGCCGCGATCGCACGTCGTACATCGCAAAACATAATCGCATCGGACAGTCGTGGTGATTGGTCCACTTTGGACGTCATGCTAAAGACATTCCATACCGTCCTACACAAAACTGTCCTCCCTCGTGAAATCTCCGAGTCCAGCTCAGACAGATCTGGCGGTACCGAAACCTACATCATTGAGGCTTACAACTTCGCGATCGGCTGCTTCAATGCATCCAAACCGATCCATCAGCTTGCAATCATCGCTGCTATCGCCTGTGCTGGACTTTTGCCAAATGTCTTTGCTTGCAAGGACCAATTGGCAAATAGACCAACCTGTCCATCGGAGTACACGTCTTTTATAAGAAATTTGGATTGGTTGTCAAGGGAAAGTCGAAATCGTGGCGTGAAGGACATGCAAATATTCATCAAGATGGTAACATTGTTTATCATCACAATGTATGAAAACGACTCTCCTATTGCAAAACGCCATAAAGAGAAAAAGAACAACAAGAAATGGGTTACCAAGCATAGTCAGTGTTTTCATATATACAGTGCTATTCGCATATTGGTTGACTCGCGAGTAAATGCTTATATCATATATTATAGGTGCCAAAGGAATCACCTCATTCCTATTGTGTAGGCTGGGTGTAGCAAAGGTCAGAACGCATAGAGCATTCAACTCAGCGCAATGGAATGTGGACATTGAGCCATTGCCTGAGGCGGAGATCATCATATTGCATCAAAATGTAATGATGAGGATCAAACGGGATCAGAAGTATGGTGGTTATGATGCAATTCACTACATGATGGGAAGCAAAACTGCTGAACTTCTCGCAAAAAGTGGATTTCTGAATCGTCGCCCTACTGGGGAAGGTTTGGAGATTACAGGTATGGTTGGGGAAAGCTCCAAGCGTGTAGATAGAGATTGGACAGAGGAGGAGATATATGTCAGTGCAGATATGGCTGGGGCTAAAGGACACCAAAGGAAAGTGTCAAGAACTTACTAGAGATACATGATGTTTTTGCTTGTAATATATAATTGTTTGATTCTTTTTTTCAAATGAAGAGATGTTAAGAATAATCTAATCGTAGCATATCTTAATGCATCAATTTGAGTAGAATAAGGACAAGATGGAAGGGATCGTGCAGAGCACAACAGTTCAGATATGATCTATATATATTCTGTATAGTTTTTTGTATGATCTATCAATTTAGAGCTAGGTTCGAGCTAGAAAAGGATGATTTCAAAGTAATAATCACTCACAAGCATTCAACAAATGGTCCATATGGTGTGCATTCTATGACTTTGTCAGATTGTGCAACAAATGTATATATATGGTGCACATTCTAAGACTTTGCCAGATTGCACAACAAATGGTTGGATATCAAGTGAAACACCCAAAGCCCGACCCTATACAGGGTCTACTCTGAAAGTGTGAAGTGGGGAAGGAAAGGGGTTTGTACTACTAGTACTACTGAGCTTACACTCTCAATGAAGGTGCTTAGGGGAGAGCACCAAGAGAACTTAACTGGTGTTCTCTGGTGGGCGACTTTGGCCTTATATGTATATGTATACTACTTAGGGGTTTACATGTGTTGTGGTTGTATCTACGATATAACATATGGTGTAGGTGCAGAAATGGTGCAGCTACTGCATGGATCATAAAGGCTATGTATGGTAATGAAAAGGATACCTGATACGCCTGGTATCAGAATGGAAGGGAGCCTGAGCGATTGTATATGAGCAGGCAATATGTCGAGCGATTGTTATGATATGTACAATATTTTCAAACTTTTACCGATATCTCTTTCTTTCGTTCCCAATCACCTTTCACTTAACCAGTCACGTGACCTGCGCACGTGACCGTGGGAGCAGTCACATGATTAGGGTCTAGCCCTATGATGTCATGCCTCGCGTTATTCATTTCCGCCGACCCTGAGCCTCATTGTTTTAATCTCCGTTCTCCTCTCACGGGTCGCTTCTTTCATCTCTCCATATTTAGTAGTTACTCTCGCGCACTGCTTGGTCCGTGCGCGTATCCTGTACATATATATAAGGTAGACACACTGGGGCTTAAGTCCCCAGTCGAATCCATTTGTCCTCTTGGCTTTCAAAGCAGGGATTAAGGACCAGGCTCGCATCTACTTCATTTGTACCTGCCAGCGTTAGTGTGCGCTGCAAGTTGGTATTGTCCAGCCAGTGAACAATCGTGTTCCAGACCTCTTTTGGTTTGAGTTCGCAACAGCGATTGGATAGGGGCAACATGCGCTATAGACATGTGTAACTGATCAACGGTGTGACGATCATGACATAGTGAGAAAGCCGTGATTCTACAAAGGGTGAGAAGGAAAAAGGTTTCCCAGGGTCATGCGCTATGGAAGATAAGATAAGATAAAGGAAAGTCAAACGAAAAAAAAGTAATAAGTCTACAATAGTGTTACGAACGCTACTCTCATTAACCCCTATCATAGATTTATTCATCTTACTTCACTTCACTTTTCTTTATCTTATCTTATCTTTCACAGCACGTGACCCTGGGAACCTTATTCCTTTTCACCCTTTGAAGGGTCACGGCTTTCACCACTGCACGTCTGTCATGTCAGTCACGTCAGACGCGTCAGTCACATCTTTTGATTGGTCATGCATGTCCTTAGTGCATGTAGCCCCTATCCTGATCGCTTCACTTATAGCCTGCTCGTATACGATCGCTCGGGCTCCCTTCCATTCTGATACCAGGTGTATCAGGTATGTTTCTCATTCCCACTCATAGCTTTTATGATCCATGCAGTAGCTGCACCGTATCAGCACCTACACCATATGTTACATCATAGATTCTGTCACAATATATGTAAACCCTAGTTAGTATATAAAGGCCAAAGTTGCCCACCAGAGAACGCCAGTTTAGTTCTCTTGGTGCTCTCCTCAAAGCACCTTCATTAAGAGTGTGAACCAGTAGTACTTAGTACTAGCCTCCTTTTCTTTCCTCGCTTCACACCTTCAAAGCAGACCCTGTATAGGGTTGGACTTTGGGTGTTTCAGATAGGGGTTATAAGCGTAGCGTTCGTAACATCAAGGTCATTTCTGAGTATTTTAGCCATGTTAAAAAATGCTCACAAATAAGATGTCCAGATAGAGCACATTAATGTAGTGATTTTGTGAGCATTCTGGACATGTTCCAAAATGCTCACAAATAACACACTGAGATAGAGTACATTGATGGAGTGATTTTGATTCATAATACCACAAGATTCCATTCGATCCACATGATTTACATATGAGTCCTTTGCAGACACCATAGAATGGATAGACCTAACCCTAAAATGTTCTGATAAGGAAGGGATGTTCCCAATATGGCAATAATTTACAACATATACTTCAGCCACCCGCTATGTACATTGCCAGTAACAACCATGTCCATCCAGGACGAAGAGACTAAGCATGGAGTGCCACCCCCTATGTGTACCAACAAGTGTACCAAAAGTGTACCTAACTTCATTACCTGTGCAAGATGGTCCATCTTGTGAGCTGGAAGTGCTCCCTTTTGGACTATCCATATGAGTTGACATCTAGGCCCATCCTAGATGTGAGGCCATGAGGCCAGTGGCTGTGGAGTGTGAGGCCAGTGGCTGTGGAGTATGAAGGTGATGTGTTGATGAGATAAGCAGGGATGGTATACCCCTATGTGTGAGTTATGAGGTCTTGTAGGTGATTCCTAGGGTGGATTAACTGCCACCCTAGGGTTTATGTGTTCTTCCATCTTACACTACATACCTTGGATGGCTGTGCCAGGAGGGACACCTGTATAGAAGATGAAATAGCTGCTATGTATAGAGTATCTGAATGAGACATGGTGGTTGTGGGATGGACAGGTGTGGAGAAGGCATGATAGGGTGTATGTAGTATTATGCATGACAGATGGGTGTGGGGGGATGGAGAGACTGGATGAAGTATTGAGGACAGTGACTCTGTAAGTATGTATACGAAGGAGTGTAGGAAGAAGATAAAAAGAGTAGGAAAAGAGTGTTAGGGGGACTGAGCAACAGCTCGCTTCGCTCGCTGTTGCGAGGGGGATAGTGTTGGGATGGGGCGCCAGTAAAGGTTATAGGCTTGGGCCAATTGATACCCATGCCACCTATTTCGTCCGGAGACTCATCAGACCTCTGGCGACTACTATGAAAAGTTGACCGTGAGAGCCTACCTGTATTTATATGGGAGGGCTCCGTGCACGGACCATCAATGATAACGGAGATTAATAGATAGAAGCGCACCCGTGTGAACGTTACAGACAAAGGGAACGCCATAAATAGTAAGTACCTTCCCACAGACGTGAGAAAACTCCCACAAACCGGGCCGAAGGTCCGGTTTGTGGGTCCTACCACAGTGCCAGGGGTTGCTTCGAAACACGTGGCCACAGGTGTGGGAGTGAACCTAAAATAAGTGCACACCCAGACGGGCCGAAGGTCCGGCTGGGTTCCCACCACGGCCGGCGATGTCCGAAGTACCTACCTTTCCCACGGAGAAGCGAGCTTCCCACCGGAAGTCGGGTACTTAATTATGCCGGGGTCTAGGCCATCGGAGTTCGGCCCAGACCGGTAATCGGTTCTATCTATATCCGGTCAGGAAAGTAGCACCGGACCCGAGCGAGGCGGCCGAAGGCCGCGAGCGTTGGGTTCGGGCCGTGCACGAGTCACGTGACACGACCCTACTTGACGCCTCCAAGGGACGGTAACTACGGGCTACTAGTGGCTAACTGTGCCATACCGCTGACTAAGCAATAGCCCCTGAGATCCACCTGAACGCCACTTCCCACGCCACAATGCTCATGCCTCCTCCCGACCCCTCCCTTTCCTTGATTTTTCCTGGAACACCACAAGGCATAACCAACCCTCAAAATGACTGGAACATCAACCCAGGACCCCTATTCACCATATCTGATAGAGCTGATGTCAATCGGTTCGGTCAGTGGCTTGTTCTGAGTCACTATTTTCTATCACTGATATTCTGATACATCCCGGTCTCCACAGCTCTGCAGATGTGATGGGCAGCCCAAACTGGCATCTAACCTTGACTTTAGGACCTATGTGAGTAGTCTGCCAAAAAAACTGGAGTGTCTGCAGTCCTTGTTGACAAGTTACAGGCAAATTTCCTCCTATATTGAATCCCTGTCACTTTCGAGCTGCAGATTTTTGCAGACACACGATCATCAATATTGGACTACCCAGCCCCCTCCCTAGGACCCTTATGAAGGATATGGAGTGATAGTTGTAGTGTC
>QGOH01009804.1:0-13601 GCA_003313155.1 Boletus sp. MG95 | reverse complement strand
CGATCTAACAATCAATCCCAAGTCCCAGTTGATGCCAGTGAAATCTGCGTATGTGGAGGTCGGAAAGCAATGGGATACTGGAGTGGGTACTCAGACCATCTGAATGAAGACGAAGGAGTAGGATTGGCGAGTGCCTTGAGGGGTGATGGGAGGGGTGGGTTTGATGAAAAGGAAGTGAAAAGGGCTGTTAGAGGCCTGAAGAGGGAGGCAAGGATGAAGTTGTGAGTGCCTCACTAATATATGCGTCTCTGGGTTATAGTTGCGAGTCGCGTGTTCTGCCGATGCTTCATTTCTATTTCTCTATCATTCGTCACCATACTGACCACTGCACGGGCTTCCACAGAATTGGTTTAATCTTAGATTGTGGGTGGATCTCGTTCAAGCAGACCTCCCAACATGTTGTACTGATGAACTATCCTTTGAACTGTTACGTCACGACGAACGCATATTTCTGTGTATTTGGACGTCGTCTCTGCTGGTCGTTGACCTTCATTCGCGCTTCTGTTACTTTCTACAGCCCTATTACCGGGAGATATTCCCCTGCAAATCCTTCTCTTGCAGAAATACCTCCGGTCAACATTTGACATAGTGGGTGCGCTAGCACCGGAGTTAGCGCTACGGATCCTTAGAGAATTGAGCGTCAAGGAGGTCGTCAAGGCTGGCTTGGTGAGTAGTGCTCTCAAAGCCTCTGGTTTGGCGGAGATCCATCGGGGAACTGACGTGAACATTGCACTTAGGTGTCGAAGAAGTGGTTCGCAGCAACTAGACATCCTGCGTTGTGGCGTTGGCACTGTCTACGGTTGACGGCAAATGATCCCGTGCCAACCAGAGCACCTGATACACCTGAAGGATGGTATGTTTATCCAATTCCTCGTGCTCTTGGCTCTTACTGAAGGTGAGGTCAACCTGTCAACCTCTAATGATGCTGTGTCGCACTAGGTTCCCTCTGTATTGCTCATTGCACCACCGCGAATCCAATTTTGCGAATGCCTTACCGCAGAGCATCAGGTTGTTGAATGGACATACCAACTTTTGCACAACATTGCTATTAAGAGGTGTGTACTATCCTTGTCACAGTGTAATATTCGTTTCATTCCAGGTGCCATGCTTTCAGGCAAGCGGCTCATCTCAGGATCTTACGATGAAACCATCCGCTTCTGGGACATAGAAACTGGCGAGATGAAGAAATGCTTACAAGTGAAGAAACCAGTTAGTTGTGTGGATTTTTTGGCAGAAGAGGGTACGGTTTACATTCATAGTTTTCTGGATCCTTTCGCTCATCTTTGTACCCAGAGGTATTCGTTGTTGGGTTCCATGACGTCGGGTAGGTTATTATGCTCGTACGATGGGCAAACACTAAGTACGCTGTCAAAGACGTGTTCACTTGTTCTCCTCGGTCACCTTCACACCCCTACAACAGCTGGCCGGTCATCTGAACGGAATCCGTGCTGTTGCTCTCTCTTCGCGTAACCTTGTTAGCGCTGGAGCGGATAAGGCCCTGGTTTGTTGGGATTGGCGGGCAGGAACAAAGATCGTGCGGTTTGGACAACAAACGACCGTCAATATCGGTGTGCAGATTGTTGGATCTTCCAGTGCCACGGATGAAGGTGAGAGAGTAGTCAGCGTGACTATTGACGGTATTGTTAGGGTGTTCTCGATCAGTTGAGCGTTTGTTTTGGCATCCCTCACTGGAGGTGGCTGATCTATATATCGTAGAACGAAGAGAGATGATCTCCCAGTTCAAACTCTCTGAGTTGGGAGGGGGTGATCCTGTGCTGAATGCTAGGCTGCAAAACGTCGGTGCAGCGCCGAATAATATGCTTCAATGGTTCGCAGCTAAAGGTTCCCAAATGACGGTAGGTGTTTATTTGATCTCGTACCCTTTCCCTCTCGAACGATTTGCCCAGTGCGCCACGAAATCGGTTATTCTCCACTTGCAATGGAACGAAGACGAGGAGAAGCCTTCCCCAACTGAAAGTAGCATAACGTCCCCTACCAGCAGTAGCGCGCGGTTGTCTTCCCCAACACCGCCATCCAATATTGCACGTAGCGCCACTGATCCACGCTCTCGTGCACCTCCATTGCTCTCGAGGTCGACGTCGTCACTTGTTACTCCTCAGCGCCGACAATCGAGTCTTGGAATTTCTGTCAATTCCACGAGTGCTCCAAGGAGTCGTCTCTCTCTAGCCACGACTGGGACGCCTCTATCTTCACTGCTGTCTCCCTTACCTCGCTCAGGGACTCCATTGTCCCCGTTGAGTGGTGGGGCTATTGGTGCCGAGGGATTTGCTATTAGGTTTGGACGTGCTGCTATCTTGACGGCGCCACCAAAACTTGTTGCGGTGGTGGAAACTCCAGACGTTGTTGTCGGTGCGGTCGACCCAAGGAAGAGGAGAGTAGTCACTGCAACCAGATTCAGTTCTAGGGCGGGCGCTGATCGAAGGGTGAGTGGTGTGGACCTTTTTGGATCGATCTATTTTCTAATTTTTTGGATAGGTTTTGATGTCAACCCACGAAAAGAAGGAAAACATTGTCTCCGAGTTCGAGCCTCCCGAGAAAGACAACGGGGAGAGTGCGAATAGTGGTGACAAATTCACATTGGATCACCTCAATCGTCCGCTTTCAAGCCCAGAGCTAGGCGTGGACATCGACACGAATATCATACCCCTTTCCGGAGCATGGGCAGCGCTCGCTCACGTTAATGGACATTCCGTGAACACGACCTCGATAAAGGGACTACTGGGTGCTTTGCCCAGCAAGTTCACGGGTCTTGCAACACCTGAGAAGAACCCAATGTCGATGCAATTGAGCCATGAAGAAGTTGTCGTGGGCTGTGCGGACGGCACTATCTAGTAAGTGCACCATGATGGTGTGAGCTTAGAGTAAGACATTGATCCACCGTGACAATGTAGCGTCATGAACTTCGTTGGCCATGAATATCAGAAAGAGAAATCCACTCGATCAGACGATGCCCAAGAGGATGAGGCGGTTGACTCTGTGGATGACCTCGGCGCATAAGCTGAGGTCCTTGTGGGCACGTTATCCTCGTCTCGTTGGAGAAACCAAAAGTTGGACCCCAACGCAAGATCATGCATGGCATTGTATTCTGAACACCAGTACAAGGACTGTTCCATCCGCTTCGCAATCTCCCTGCCATTAGAGTATAGATAATATCGAACTCACACTCAATCGTTTACTACCCTACGTTCATTCTGATTCCTAGTCGACTACCGGCGTATCGTGATGTTACTACTTACACCTAGCCCAGCCTTAAATTGGATTTCGCCTACGGAGTAGCTTATATAAGCACACCAATTCGGTGACCACCAACGACAGACGAGTCAGTCAGTGCCAGACAGCCTTGCTACTGTCCACATTCTTGCCTGAACACTATTGGGGGACGGCTGCTTACTACGTTTTCCCGGGAGTATGTCCTCAGGCGACGAATCCGGTACCAAAGACATCGTGTCGGAACGCGAAACTCAATTTATTCCTCGGTCAGACGATGATGAGGTGCTTTGGGATGTCCAGGAGGTCACTGCGGAGCGCGGCAAGAAATATAGGGTTAAATGGGTTGGGATCGACCCGGCCACTGGGAAGCCGTGGCCACAGTCTTGGGTCGCGAAACATGACTGCACTGATAAACTGGTGGCCGAGTGGAAGGCGAAGAAGAAGAAACTCGCAGCAGGAAAGAAACGCGGTGAGTGGTGTCTTTTTTCTTGACATCTGGGCCGTTTTAGCGCGCCCTGCAGTTCCGACTGAACACTGAGCGCTGACCATGGACCTCACGTGCACGGGGGGATGTAGGGAGTACGAGTACGACATCGCGAGCATCTGGTTTGTCCAAACGTGCGGGTTCTTCTACGTCGGGAATGAAGACGCGTCCTTCAATGTCCGAAGCAACGTCTTCGCGTTTGGACTCGGTCGAACGGCCCCTCTCCTCACCACCGAAGAAATCCACCACCATGAAACGCAACCGATCTGAGACCCCTACCACGACGCCGAGTGGTGCCAGGCGAGCTGATGAGCAAACCGAGTTGTCCAGACCACGCAAGAAGCAGAAAACGGCATGGGAGACACTGTTGCCCCCAATTTCCTCTGATGAGGAAGGAGATGCTCTGCTTGGACCTGAGGTCCCCGCAAAAGTCACTCTGCAGAATACGGTGCCTCCGAAAAGTAACGGCACTTCGTTAAGTGTCCCCGATGAAGGCGACAGCTCACCGCCCAAAGCCAAGGGCAAGTCCGTGCGTCGCTCGGGTGCGCGTTCAGCAGGCACTGCTGTCAGCTCGAGTGCGTCCGAGTTGCGAGAGGAGTCAGGATTACCTCCCTCCAAGACGAAGACCAAGGTCATTCCTCGGCGCAAGGAACGTGTCGTCGATAGCGACGTCCTATCAGCTGTATCTCAGGATAAGGAACTTCGACCGTCTAAGGCCAAGAAAAAGTCGACGCCAAAGCGCAAATCGCCCTCGGAACAAAGCGATGGTTTATCCGAGAAAGAGGTGGAATCAACTGTTTCCCCCATTAAAATCGGACCTCCTCGAGGTGCAAAGCGTCGGGAAATGTTGAGAATGTCCGGGTCCTCCAGCAAGCCTGTGCCCTCACGTACCAAACCCCCGGAGGACGATCTCGATGATGAACGCGTTCCCGGCGGAGAATCTAAAGGTCCCCATGACAATGAAGTCTCTTCTTCGTCCATACAGCAGGATGCGGTCGATAGTCCTACTTCAAACCCCCCTCCCCTTCATATATCCATACCCCAGGTCCTCTCAAGTCCACGTCGACACACTCCTGATCTTTCTCCAGGAGCTAGAGCACGACTTCAGTTGTTTGATCGAATGATGGTCGATGCATCGCCGCCTGACGCAGCTCCTACTCCAGCTGATGTACCCGAAGGTGTGCCAGATGATACTCACTACAACTACGACGACACGCATGACATCCATGATGACTTCGACACCTTTGACCCACCTCACCCGATTAGTCCACCCCTATCAAAGTCAAAATCGAAACGCTCAAAACTGGGAACGCCTAATGGACTCGTTGTCCCCGAGACCGAATCATCAGGAAATTCGCAAAGCCAATCACAGTCGTTGCTCCAGCCTCCTTTGCCCCAGCCTCCACCAGCACGCGACCAATCCCCGCGTAAACCAATTGACCTGCCTACTATCGCTGTCATCGCCGCCTCTGCCGCATCTTCGTCTGCTTCGCCTCAGGATCTCCCCCCACCACTCCCAAGACTCCCCCCGTACACAAACCGTCCATCAAAAAAGCAGACATTAAAGCCTGTATCACTGATATCTCCCAATACATTCCGTTCGACAATCAATGTACGCTCGCGTGATATTCGTCCTGAAGCACCTCCGAGCTCGATCGAAAGTTTTACGTCCCCAAAGCGTGTGGATAAAGGAAAGGAGAGAGCGGTTGAAGAAGATCAACTCCAAAGCAGTCTGTCGGAACAAGAGGGAGATGACGAACGCCAGAAAACACTAGCGCAGAAGAAAATAACCGATTCAGAACTGAGAAAGAGGGGGAAAGAGCTTTTTGATCAAGCTCAGCTTACGCGACAGGCGGAGCGGCAGAAGAAAAAGAAGGCAAAACGATTGAAGACTGTCGACGATATTGTCAACGGGACAATTTCTTCATCACCGAAAGGATTGTCCTTCCCATCCATTAGCGGGGCCGAGGGCACTCTGGAAATGCGATGGGAGGAAGTGGTGGATTTGAGTGTAGGCGCGAATAGCATGACTTTGGATACCCCGGAGCATAGCGAGGTAAAGCCGCCGAGCGAAGAAGAGAGGAAACGTTTACAGATCGAGCTTCGCCGAGAAGAAGAGGAAAATACACAAGAGGCGATGGGCGCTTACCCACTGCTTCCCGTGAAGGAATCTGAAGTCACGGATGACAGGGATGCGCAAATGCCACCTCCCAAGTCCCCCAAGGTGATTTGCATTCCGTGAAGCCGTTGTTCGGCATGATTGACGCATCATTCAGAACTCTCCGTTCAGCAGACAAATTGAGGATAATGATCACGTTGAACAACCCTCTACAGACCTCCAACAATCTAGTGTTATCGTCCAGGCTAGCCAAGAACAACGATACGAAGACATCGACATCGACCCTTTTCCGGTCAATCAACCAGCTAGCTCTCCACCTCGCCCAATTCCCGAAAATTTGGTGCGTCAGTTGCTACCCCATTCGGATCCATGCTCACGCCGCCATACTGGTTCAGACTGACTCGCCAAAGCGGAGACTTGGCGAAGCTCTATCATTACTCAACGTCAAGTCAGAAGAGATTCAGCGCCTCGAGCACGAGTTGGCAGATGAGCGCAAAAACGTGCAAGGCTTGACGGTAGAACTCGCCGAAATCCAACAATCTTCGAAACCGACGGGCCCTGTTCTCGCTGCTTGGGAGGCGGAGCGCGCTCAATGGACCCAAGAAAGATCCAAGTGGGAGAGCGATTTCTCAGAATGGCAGATGCAGCGCAAGGAGATGTCCGAAGAAAAAGCGAGTCTCTCAACGCGCTTGGCTGAGTTATCAGACACAGTGGTACGAGCCGAAGAAGTCAGGGTCAAATTGTCGGAATTGGAAGCTGAACGTGATGCTTGGACGAAGGAGCGTGACGCTATGCTAAACAACATAACGCTACGATCGGAAGAATTGGCCATACTCACTAGAGTCCGCGGGGAGTATGACCAGGACCGTTTAAAGTGGGAGACAGAAAAGGCTTCATGGGTCGAGGAACAGGCCGGGTGGAGAGCCGAGGGTGTGGTGCTGCAGGAGAAGCAGGAAAGTCTGTTACGTTCTGTCGACGAACTCACGGTCAAAGTCGAGTCAATGATAGCCGCCAAGGTTTCTGCGGAGAAGGATAGGGACTTTTTTCGTGAACAATACGGGCAGGCGTCCGAGTTTGTCGGTTCCGTCCGCGAAGAGAATATGGTGCTTGAGAATAGGGTGAAGATAGCTGAGGGACAAGCACGGGAGGGTGTTGCCGCGATTAAGGCATTTTCCGAGGTATTTTTTCTTGACCGGGTAGTTTGTATCGATATCCACTCACCAGCATCCTCAAGGGGCGCGTCAAGGCTCTACAAGCTGACGTAGACCGTTGGAAAGGGTTGACGGAGCTCCTCCAAGAAAAGGACAGACGGACCAACGATGGACTTCGCTCACGAGCTGCACAAACACCTGAGCTCAGAGATCTCAGTGATCGCCTAGACGCGGAGAACAAGTCCCTTAAGGTCGATGTCCGGAAACTAGAGCAGGCGCAACATCGCAGTGCTATCAAGCAAAAGAAACTCTACTACGAGATCTTTGCGCTCAAGAAGGAGAGGGCATCCCTCGGGTCAAAGCTGTCACAGCTGGTGAAGACGGCCGACGGTAGTACCCAAGAAACTTCACACTCTGCGCCCGCTCCACCGATTCCCGAAGATCCCGAAAGTATGGATCCCAATGATATGGATATTCTGCCAGGTCCGATGCCTCAGTGGTCAGACCTCAGCCTTGATGAACCTGCGTTGTTTCCGTGCATGTGGCGTCCACAGTGGAGGGATCAATGCCCGCAACTCTTCGATACCAAGGAGGTGCGTCTTACTCAACTTGTGGAATTTATTCGATGGGCCGCTTATGATGGTATGTAGGATCTCGAAAGACATTTGCGAGATCATTTTCGCGACTTGTTCACCCAATAATATGTCGTACCCCGAACGTTTTGCACCATGTTTTTTTCCCCGCCTGTATAATAGTTGTAACTTGATTTATGGGGGACTCTAGGTTTTCTATAACGGATCACAATCTCAAAACTTACAAAAACCAAACTTCGGCCTTGCACTTTTACCTTTGTAAGAGCCGAGTTTTCCAGTCCCCCCCCTCGCTCAATGGTCGTCCGAATGTCCGCGTTATGAGACGAGATTGGGAGGGGCACACTGTTCGGTCCACTTGCTGCAAAATAAGTCGCTCCACTAAAATGCTGGCAGGGTTTCGCAAAGAGATCGTGTGTATTTGGGAAATGGGTGACTCAGTACTCATCAACATTGTTGCTGCACTGTTATCATAAAATTTGAGCTTGATGTGGTATCAAGGCAAGTGCCAGTTACAGCAAGGCTCGAGAATGTTAATGATCGATTAATCGATGATGGGCATGCCAGTGGTCCATCTGCAGACGGAACCGCCACGGTCAGTCATCTCATCAAGCAGAATCAACTTAGCGATATAACTAACCCACACAGACTGAACATTCATCGCAGCCTCCCGAGGACGACGACGAAGTCGTGGGGAACGAGTACATAGTATCCAGAGCCCGGAATTACCATCAATACTCGATGGCGGGTAGTATACTCGGCGAGCGGGTTTGGCCCACAAATACATGAAGCACCGCAAGGTCTTTTGAAACCCGAGTATAAAGAGTGTGTACTGCAGCTGATGCGTTACAGAGGCGGCCGGCGCCAAAGCACAATTGAGGCTCCATCGCTTTCAAGAAGTCGCCTTAAGTTCAACAAAGCTATCTGAGCACTAGGCGAGCTTTACGACAGCCTATTCCACAGTTCACAGAGAATGAAAGTAGACAGCTTCAGCAATCCAGCTCGAAGTACCTGGTGGTAACTGATGGTAACCGACGCCTCCAGTTTACTGAAGAGTATGACGGACCATTGCACTCAAGCGAGGGCAAGGAAGCCTGCATCCCCTTGGGCCTCTGAAAGAGCTCAACGAGTTCATACCAAGGGTCATGGTACTGAAGTTGAGGACTATTGTACTTCGATCGTACGGATGTTGTCTATCAAGTCGGTCAACGATATCTCCTCGAGAACCTGAACCATGATCAAACTGTCTGTGGCGACTCGCCTATACTCTACATGCGACAGTGGCTCAAGTAAGAGTGCACCGGATTGCTGCCTGAGACGAGCCACAAGTTTGAGTGCTTGTGTTGTTCTGTCAAGCACAGTCGCACGATCCAAGAACTCTTGGTCGAGCAGCGGGCGGATCCATGGATGGACGAAAGAGAGATCCTTCATCCCAGTCAAGTTGTCAGTGATCTTAATGTCCACATCCCCAAACGTAGATGTCGCGGTATGATATACGTGGAGCTTCGTCACGGGATCTGGACCTGAGGTGTAAACAAGTCCGGTGAGGGGAACGACAATGCCAGGAAGTTGCAATCGACTGGCAGCAAGGGAAAGTGAGCGAAGTCCACTGAGGTGATTATACAGCATCACAGCCAAGGAGAGGTCGGGCAAGGATGAACGTAGAACCCCGACCATGTTGTCCTTGTCCGTCTCGATGGGTTGAGCGATATGTGGCGGCACGAGTTGGTTGTAGACCGCGAGGTCGATCGGTAAGCAGCTATTGTAGGTACCTGCGTGCCCGGTCCAAGCGAGAATTGCGACGTTATCCGATCCTGTCAGAATGTGTTCCAAGAGTCGACCTATTGCACGGTCGCCCTCGCCGTATATGACTAGGATGGCAATATTGAAGATGCCAAGCAGCGAGTACGCAATGTCTTCGACGAGTGTTGTTTGACGCATGGAAGCCAAATAGAGCTTCTCGCGCACTCTGTTAAGGCCGGGACGAAGTACAGCCATCTCCTGCGCAGGGACTTTTGTGGCTTGTTGCGTCTCCAAGATGATGGCAGGCGACTCTTTGTGGCTGGACAAAGTCAAGCCAAGGTATGGCTTCCAGTCCTCAGTGTAAAACTGGACAGTCTCTGCAGCAACATATTCTTGGTATGTCCATGCTCGAGTGTTCCAGATGCTCTGCCGGAGACCACTGGGGAGCTGGGACTCTGACGAGACACCATACACGACTGTGAGTGAGGAGCCACGATACCACATGAACATTGCTACTGACTCTTGCAAATCACATTGTTCAACTTGTCCACACGGAACGCGTCACTCCACGCACACTGAGAGCCAAGAGAACGCACGAGTGAGCAGAATTTCTGCAGCTTGACGTTTGCCAGAGGTGCTTCTAGCTCGTAGATCGAGATGTGCTCGACTTTCTGAAGCAGAGGTTCGTTATACTCCCACCTGTGTGAGAGCGTCACATATCGGTAGAACTTCTTTGCCACTCTCCGGATATGCCCACGATCTAGCTCCGTCGTCATCGACGATACTAGCTCGTGATAGATCGGGAGTGCCTCTAACGCTGCTGCTTGCTGTGTCTTGTCATACAGACGACCGGTGACGGCATCGATGAGTACCCGCGGCATGGGGCGGATAGTTTGCTCGACAATACGCTGGATTGTGGGTGGAGCATCGACATACTGGGAACGAAGTCCTGTCATTGATGTCCATCAACACATGGTGGCCGGACGGATATCGAAGAAATGACTCACCGCGAATACATTCATCAGGAGATTCGCCCAGTTTTGAAAGCATCATATGGAATGCTTCAACAGCCTCTGTGTGGCGTCTCGCCCCATGTAATGCCGCATGCCTCCGCTCGCAGCCTCGATGAGATGGAGGGTCGAGCTTGATAGCCTGCGCGAGCCATTATTGAATACTGTCCACTATGTATGAGAACTACGAACGATACCTCGTCGGCATCATTCAACGCCTCCTCCCAGGAATTCATCAATACTTGTGCCTTGCTCCGCTTCATGAGGATCTGCATGCAATCCACTGGGTCGAGTGACAATATCATCGAAAAGTGTTCGACAGCTTCACTGTAGTTCCGAAAGTCCATTGCGACGTTGCCGAGCTTCTCTAGCCTTTCTGTACATCGCGCCGTCGAAGGCCTGTGTGAAACGATCAGATGAGCTTTGATGGTATGGCACACGCAACCACTCACCGACTTCCCACTGCGCTCGCTGATCGTGATTAACCGTGTCCTCTCCTGGTTCACTGTACATCAGTCGGAAACACTTGATTGGCTCCGAAACGCGACCGACCTCCTCGAGAACATCGCAGATCGCCGGGAAGGTGAGAAAGTTCGGAAGATTAAACTGATCCAAAAAAAATTGTGTCGGCGTTCAGCTCCAGACCACCCTGTGGAGCATACCTCGGCAACGACACCCAAGGCTTCGTTCACCGAGTTATGAATCGAGACTGTGTTCGCCCACTTGATCAGCAAGGTGTCCGGGGCCAAGGGACTGAGTAACGACGCAGTAGAGTGGGCTGCAATTGTTTCATCCTGTTCCTCCGCTCGATGCCTCGTCTCCAATTATTTCCAGCGTCGATACGCATTGGCTCTTGAACCTTGATGGTCGATAGTTTATCCTTTATCCTTGTGTAGCAACATCGATTATGCGGTCCTCGGCATACAGGACTTCGCACTGATGTTTCTGCTCATGAGCATGAATGACCCGGAGGAAGGTATCCCCTCTGTGTTGGGAATCGGCATGCTGGGAGTTGCTGTTCGAGATGGGCAATTTTGCTACCTCATGGACCGGGATGTTAATAAAGCATGGGTTAGGGAGGCGATAGACGCACTCGAACCCATTTCCTGTCCACGAAGGGACTTGATGATTTCGTTCAGGCTATCTTTCTCCCTAGCAGCTACGGGTCGGGAGTCGGAGAGCTGGTTACGAAGTTGCTGGACGGTTGCTTCGAGATGTGCATTTTTGCGCTCTAATGAACATGGATGTTAACGATACGCGGGAGGGTACTAACAAGCGCACTTGAGCTCTCTTCCTCTGCACGAAGGGATTCGATTGTCTCTTCGAGGACGTCCAGGCCCACTCTACGAAAATCTGCAGCAATCAACAACGCGGAGTCTCACACAGCAAGATTTTGATGCAAGTACACCTACATCAGGAAAGTAGGATGAAGGAAGGATGTGATTGTCATGCACCCATCAATCGCTAGGTCGTAGTTTGCTGAGATAGCCTTAGAGATGATGCCAGATGACACCCGATTTATTGTTGCGTCGGGGTGCCCCAGAACGAGACCGATGAGTTTGCGGGAGCTACGAAGAATGCATTCTTGCTTGCCAGGGTGATGCACCTAGGTTGGTTGCTGCTATGGATGGACCATTGAGAGCGCGTCGTCCCGGTGAACACGATGATAGTCGATGTCGCCGTCGTGAGCTAAGACAAAAATTTCCTTGCAATCGCTGGTCCAAGCGAAGGGTTGGTCGTACGGCGAGTCTACTTGGTTAGGGCCGTCGACGAGGAAGCGGCCGTTCTGACTGTCGTAGAGCCGAACAGAGGACCGTCGAGTAAGAATTTGGCAGCAATAATTGTCTGGCTACACCGTTGTGTCGAGTCACTCGATCTGGTCGCGATTCTCGTTCCATCCACGTCCACCGTTCCACACCATCCATCCCGTGTCACTGCAATGCTCTGAACAGTACCCCCCCTCGGCATCCGTCGGTGATTTTGATAGATTTTGGTTCCGTTTCGCGAACGTTTCCAGAGGACGAACTGTTTTCACTCGACTCTCGGATCCTCGTCAGTATCGTACTCCCAAACGTCTCGCCAAATGCTCACCATTCTTTGACCACCCGCTTATGCTCAATGACATACTCGCACACTCACGGTACGTCGCGGTCGCCTGGTTTCAGCAATATACATCAGTTCACACCTGTACCCATCCCTGGGTGCTTGTTCTCACCCCAATAGACAGAGTGACACCCCGCCCATACCGTTGTCATTGTCGTGATGCAGCCTGGGAGTTGCTGATGGGGAAAATCACGCTCGAAGCTGTCGGAAATGAGAAGCAGCGACTGGACGAGCTACCCAACAGTCTTACAACTCAAAGAAGGCGACCAGGGATTCTTTTATCGCCTCTTACTTTCTTCGTGTTCTCCTACACCTGTCATAAAGTCTGTAACGACATAGCTCGACTCTTGTTTCGCAAGGCATGTTTCAGCCCCACAAACGGGTTTCATCTGCAACGCCCATAAATATATCACCTCTAGGCAACTGTGGACTCTGAAGTATCCTTCGTGGCCATCGTCGGTCTTACGACTATCGAACAATCGCACGGTCTTCGACGACAGCTGCCAACCTTTGGCTACCGGTCTAATCCGATCGTACTGGGGAAGAGTCAATGCGTGACGGCATGGGGGCGATAGTACGCTGGAGTTATCTGTTTCACCATGGTGTGCTCATCCCACGGATCACGATTCGCGACCTCCGCCATCACTTGTGCTGCGCGCAGGCCAATATGTGACGTTGGCGTCGTGAGAGCACATAAACACCGGGGATATTGAGCCATTGTCGACCCGCTGATTTGGCTAAAGATATAAAGTCGACGTGGCGACGAACTGATCGCATTACTACCTTTCCACCCATCCCCTCGAGCTCATGTCTATCGCCAAAGGGATTGCCCTCATCACCGGATCTGCCCAGGGTATTGGGCGTGGTATCGCACTTCGTCTTGCTAGGGACGGGTTCGATATCGCCCTCAACGACGTCTCGTCCAAACGTGATCAACTGCGTGCCGTCGCTAATGACATTGAGAAGATCGGTCGAAGGACGCATTTGGTTCCTGCAGACGTGGTTGCCGAAGGAGAGGTCAAAGGAATGATACAGGACGTTGCGAAAGAACTCGGAGGGCTGGACGTCGTGAGTACCCCGTGTCGTATTCCCATCGGATATGTCCCTAACTCCCCCCTACAGATGGTAGCAAACGCAGGGATCACTTTCCTACCAGACTTGCTCTCCAGT
>QGOH01009798.1:0-13633 GCA_003313155.1 Boletus sp. MG95 | reverse complement strand
GCCATGAGTTCCGCAACAGCTGCCGCCGCGATCGGCCTTCAGCAGAATGACTACTTGACTGGTGTGTCCATTCACGTTTGCGGCCTTTCCATCTCATAAAGAATCGTAGTTGCTTTGCTCACCCTGTTCGCGTATGATTATGGTGAGGGATAGACTTCTGTACGAGTCTCTTTACATTGGACTAACTTCGGGTGTGATCAGTCCTCACACTCCCAAGAGAGGTATCAATCCTATATCTGATAAGACCTTCCCTCACTAACGATCTGTGTAGATTGACTACATTTGGGTCAGCAGATCACGGCTTTTCCAGCGGGCGAGAAGTCTCTGATGAGATCGCAGAACAAACCCTGGACCATGGTGTCTATGCTATTTCTACTCGTGGGTATCAAAGCGCTGCGGTTGTGTACATCTCCTGCAACACACGCTGAGTGAATCAATGTTATTGACAGGTCCGTTACTGCGGCCTTTACATTCTGATGTATGTAAATGTTTGTTCCGGCCTGCCATGGATGCTAACGCCATGTCGGAATATCAGAACATTCACCCTGAGTATGTTCAAGACCCAAAAGTTCCGGACGGTTGTGCTGACCCAATCCATCCAAAGTGTGGAGTTCCTTCCTACCTGGCCCTGCGGAGGTGCGTCTTCGTACATTGCTCATCACTAACAACCAATCGGGCATTTGGTAGACGTACGTATTTGACCTCACCATCACAGAATCCAAGCGGCTGAGATTCATCCAACAGTTGTGAGCAAATCATTCCATATTTCTCATGTCCATCCTGTTCAAGGATGATTCCAAGGCAAATCACTCTATCTCGCTGCGATATCGGTGTTCGTTGTTTGGATTGGTTCTGCAGATTGTGAGTTATTATGTAGTTTAATCTTGAGCGAGGAAGTATAATAATGATGACTCGAGTGGTGATGATCCTCCGTGTTTGGGCAATGTACAGTCGGTCGAGGCTAATCCTCGGCATCCTCCTCACGTTCTGGGTCCTTGAGATCATTCCGTCTATTATCACTTGTATTATGTATCCAGACGAGCTCTTGGGTACGTGATTAGTTGGCTTCTTATGTACATCGTACTAACAAAGCGTCCGCCGCCGTTCCATCTGCTACATGTTATACAGTGGAAGTTACTCAGGTGCTAAATCATGCATATTGCGGAGTGACATCTGCTTCAGTCACATGGACCAAAGTTTCTGCCATTCCTGAAATTACCAACGGTGCAGTGATGTGCATTCTGGTAATCTACCAATTCGTAAAGCGGTTGGTTGAGATGTACAAGGTGACCAAGGAGTGGCATTTCAACCGCTATATGAACTTGCTCGCCATTCAAAGCATCCTCTACTTCCTTTTGTGTGTCCCCTTTCATCTTCTCCTTGGCCCATTCTTCTCTTTCCGCCCGTGAAATATGAATCTAGCTAACAAGTGACTTTCCGTGATATAGCGTCTTCTTCTTTAACCGCACCGCGATACTCACCGCCTCGGGACAATTTGAAACGACAGGATGGCCGACGCTCCTTCTGCTCCCGCTAGAATATGTTCCTGCGTTTGCTCTCACTCCTCGATTCATCATAAGCATTCGGGCGCTTCATCCTCGTGAACCTCAAGGCAGTAGTCAAGGACGCGGGGTCGATGCCGGGTTCGGCTTATCAGGATCACGCCATCACGATCCCGAGAGCACGATCGTGTTGGATATCAGGCGACCCAAGAGCGAGGAGATAGAATCAGACGGCGACATTCCGATGGAGGAATGGAAAATAACCTCGGAGCCTGGTAACGAAGTGGCGTGATGAGAGCCTCGTACGAGTACCTGGATTCTTCCCCCATTCACTGCCGAGTTAATAGAGTTACTCATGACACGTTATCTCCTCCTGGTCCCGCCTACTCACGGTGCGATTAGAGATTCATATTTCAATCCGGATTGGTCGACCATCACTCTCCCTTGGCATTCACACGCACCTGTTACCCTGACCACGGGCTCACAGAATAATCAACCACCCGCGGAAATTGAACGTCGAAGATTATACTGGGTTAAAAAGAAGGGATGGATATAGTAGAGGGACAGTCATGTCATAACTCCGCCCACGTCGTATGGCCGTTCAAACGTTCATGAATTCATACACAACTCGCTTCCCGAGGGGTCTGCAGTTTGCCGTGGGGGATTACTAGACATGCGATCGCAGATGCGTGCATAGCGCCCCTTATTCGAATCAGTCACAGATCTGTTGTGCATGATTCGTGTACGGGTAGTCCTGGCAGAGCTTGGGGTGACAAGTATCCCAAGTTCATGACATACACACGTCCATATGTGCCGTGACAGAGATGCGCGCCCAAGAAACTTTTTTTATATATCTATATCCCGGTAGAGCTGTCTAGTATCATGACCGTTTGGCCCATCCATGGTCGTCAACGACTGAGACACCTAGAAACGTGCCAATGAACGGGTTATTTGAGACAAGTACTCAGAACGGCATAATGACTGGTCACCCGTCGCTAGCATGGACATCGCATAGATGAAACGATAACATCGATAACGGTATGTGCATATGTTTCATCACTCTACGAACTGTTGGTCTACCCCGGGACTCGGATCAAAATGATATGTGCGACAAACTCGAAGCATCATTTGCCGTTTGCTGACAGGAAATTAGGGATGGATACGTGGCAGGAGGGACCCGTATACGCCCCAAAGGTATAGCTGCTCGGGTTATCCATCTCCGAGGTCGGAGCTTGTGCTCCGGAAAGGTAACATCCCGTACGAATACTTCCTTCTCTCTCTATAATACGATTTCCTCATCCTTTGCTCGCGGAGTTTGGTCGCACCGCGGGTAGTGCGGGTCGGTGTGGACCTGCGATGGACGACTGAGGCAAGGGGTTTTTTGTCTGCCATTCATAGCCTGCTGTGCGTCGCGAAGCCAGCTGGGATACTGTACCCAACAAAGAATTGACTGCGTAGTGATGTCAGAAAGCCCCGTAACATTCATGCTGGTCTGGGATGACCGCGGTGACACAGGAGAAGAGCGAAAAATTAAATAAACCAATGGGACAATGGATAATTTAATTTACCAAATAGAGACAAATAATGAAATGTCAAGTCCGCGACGCTGAAAGGAACATCTAAACAAGGCGAGGGCGTTGTTTGCGAAAACAGAACAAAGACGAGGACAATGGCCTGACTTTTATTGCAAGGCTCTTCTATTGTAACGCAGCTCGTCATCTACCTCGCCGCCCGCCGTTATATACCCCTCCACTCTGCTTCCCCCTCGCATGTCTACAAGCTGTCCTGCACACTCACACGACTCGAAATGAATTCTCGTATGTTGCCATCTTCAGTCCGAGTCCCATAGCTCACATGTCCCACAGTCTTTGCTTCACTCAAGCGCTCTCCTCGTACTCATACTCGAAAGAACAGCATTTCTGCCGATACGGACACTGTGTGTCCACCTTCTTGCTCCTCGGCCGTCGCTTGTCGAAAAAGCCGACCACCGCCACTCCAACTCATCCCTGAGTTGTCAGAAAGTGAGCTCGACGTCGACATTTCTTCCAACCATTCGCCAGCGACAGCGCGTCCGACGCAATCTTTTGCGCAACAACCAGAGTCGCACACGTCACGCATCACCCTCTCCGCATATACTTTCTCGCTCCCTCATGCGCTATTCATGACCGGCAACGAAGCACCTCGTTCCCCTGCTCTTTCTGCTTCTTCCACTTCGGACGGTGCCTCCAGCGAAGATGTACCTACCACCCCTCGGACCTCGGATGACGAGCATGGTTGCGACTTCATACTTCCCACCTCTCGCCTCTGTCCCCAGCGCGTCTCCATCCGTCCTCTTTGCATCACCAAGACGCGATCCTTGACTTGCAGAGGA
This sequence comes from Boletus sp. MG95, assembly GCA_003313155.1. Lineage (NCBI taxonomy): Eukaryota > Fungi > Basidiomycota > Agaricomycetes > Boletales > Boletaceae > Boletus > Boletus sp. MG95. The sequence continues at coordinate 9,760 of QGOH01009798.1, read as the reverse complement.
GACGAGGATATTCAAAACTACTTTGAGAAGGAAGAAGAGAAAGCCATTCCTCTTCCACCGACGGGAGAACAGCCTAAGCCTCCCACTGAAGCCGAGATAGCGACGGAGGCGGCAGAAGTGGCAGAGCAAGATTTCTACACCCACGAATTCGAGGATTTCATCTCCGTATCTCCTGCCCTTTCCTCCCCCACTCAGCCTGCACGTCGTGACTCCCTTACCCTCGCCGCGGAGGCTTTCTCTACTGTCATCGACGTGCCCGAACCGAAACGTCGGGGTCGTAGCAGACATTCGAAGCCTCTTCCCCTTCTCCCCCCTGCCACTCCCCCTATCTCCTCTTTTCCCTTGATTTCGACTTTGCCGCTAGGGCAGACAACCGCTCGAAAGTCGAGTGTTCGCCGGAAGCGCAACGTCCTATCGCTTCCCAACGGTCCTCCGCCGCCTCCGTCAGAGTCTCGTCCACTCCCTCGAGTGGCAGTTCCCCTGGATATCGAGGATTCCATTTTCCCCGAAGACAAGTTCGATATCCCTTCTCCGGGACCGATTGTCATCAAGCAGGTTCACGACGCGGAAGAGGACGCAAGCGTCTACTCTAGATCTTCTTTCGCACACACTGCCTCCGCTAGCACTCACGCACACCCACCTACGATCCCAGAAACTCATGCTGGAATGTACGGTGAAGTAACACTTCCGCGTTCGAGCACTGACTCTGATGCCCCGCGTTCCTCGATTGATTCCACCTCATCCCTTACATCTTCGACGTCTCCAAACACTCCCATCTCCCCATTCTCTTTCCCAAATTCACCTTACCCTGAAGGTCCTGAATTCGAATCCATGCAATGCTTGCGCAGCCGTTGGTCCTCCAGCACGCTGGCCTCCGTCGATGTCGAGTCGCCACGGACGGCTACCCTCCTCTCGCCTCTCAAGAATGTCCTTGGCTCTCGAGCGCGTCGGGTGCTTCTCCCTCCCCAGAAGGTTTCGCCACAGATGCCTCCGCATCTCCCATTATCCACACTTTCTAAGAACAAGCAGAGCTTTCCCACCACGCCATCGCCGCTGAGCACTCTAGGCAAACATCTCCGTCGACACAAATCGCGGTCGTCGACGTCAAGCACAGGGACAAGCTCATCTGAAGGTGACAGCCATGACGGATCGCCTAATGGACTAAAGAGGAAGCCCATTCCTGTGTCGATGTTCTTGCGCGCCACCTAATGGCTTGGGATGAATGGACGACACGATCGACACACTCCATAGACTGAACCCTATCTTTGTGGTATACGATACGATACATCTTCGACGTTCATGCTAATCCCCCCCTTGTTTATTTTTATTTCTGTCCTCGTTTCTCTCTTGGGTCGCTCGGGTTTGTTCATCCGACCCGGGTAGGTTGTTAACGCTGCTGTATTTTTTTTTTTTTTCGTTGCCATCATATCTGCATTCCACGCACATTCTCTTATATGATATCTATAAACACACATACGATCATTGCTGTAGCCTATATGTCCCTGCGTTGCGCACAGGCCAGTGCCACGCTCTCGTGCTCTTGTTCTCGTGTAGCTGTAGTCCATGAATGAACGCAGTTTCATTTCTGCCACGGATGTGTGTCGGTGGACAGTGAAAACATGTGTGAAATCTTTGCAGTAAACGCGGCATTCATTCTCCGGATGGGGGAAGTAATATCAACATGCATTGTGGAGGGAGTAGATTTCAATGAAGGCACTCATTGTGAACGGGTTTTTCCTAAATGGATCAATCGAGAGTTCTGGCCCAACAGCCTTGGTCGATCTTACCACAACATGTTCATGACTTGTACTTGCAATAGGTAAGTCTGTTGCCTTCAAGCCTTGAGGGAGGTGTCTCTGAGATCTCATTTCATCCGCTGCTGTGTCAATGTCCTTGTTCTCAGCCAGAATCCCCATCTGCAGACTCTACTGGCACCCCTACACAAGGCCTAGCTTCCAACATGGCTGACCCCCATCCTTCAGGTTGTCACAGTAGCAATTGCCAGTCGACATCGTCATTAAACAAAAATACACTGTGTACCATGGTACTGTATAACAAAACAGAACTCAAATTTTCAATCAGCATGCAAATGATACCTGATATATACTTTTCCCTATTGTTTCTGATACATATATACATATATGGGTTCTTGTTTCCATTGTCATGAAATTAGGGTTGTTGTTCATGAGGGAGAGTAATTTATGCTGAATGATACATAGTTGTTCAAGCCAGAATCAGAGGTGTTTGACTTGTACCTATCCAAGTTTGCCCAAGTTTGTTTTGTTTGATTAGCCAAGCTCCCAAGAGTTAGCTAAGATCAGCATTGGCAGTACTAGTGAGTAGTGTGTTTCTGAGGACATAAGCACTGCATGAAAAGATTCCTGATTAGCATTTCAGGCAGCATTGCATCAAGAAAACCTCAATACAATGAATTCTGTTTGATATTGACTTACAAGTTCTTAATATACATAGAATTTAGTCTGTGAACTTCATTTCACTGCAGATACATATGGATTTAGTTTTTGTTGGTTATTTGTATTCAAAGTTTCTGAATCAACCACTCTCTCCACAATGGTCAAGCTTGAAGCCTGAAGTTTTCTCAAGGCACAGGCTTGTAGGCAAATCACAAAGTTCCTGCACATATTTTATTAGCACCTAAACCTTTTGCTCAAGATGACATATAGGCAAAGGACCACATGGCCACCAATAGTTCAAGACTCCTTCCACATTTTTTTCACTGAAATTGTCAATACTTTAAATAGCACCAGCATGTGGGCTGAATTTGGGATTTCTGCTTCACATTTCCCACTACATTTACACCCATCCTAAATTCTGTCCACCACATTGTGCGCAATACTAATCTGTGCCTGCCTTTATCCGGATGAGTCATCCGAACGACTCAAGGTTGCCAAGCCCCTGAACTATGTTACAGTCTTTAATTTTTGTTTGACGTCCTCGTCTGATCACTCCCACACACCCATTCACTCACCTCATGTGCCAAATCCCTATGGATATATTGTGTTTTTTTAAGTAAGTCGGGCCTTTAAATGCATCTTATTCAACGACTATATAGCGATGCCCAGTATGCTTGCCTCTCATCAATCCCATCCCGTGGTACCGCTACCTTTGCGGAGCCAAACATTTGACCTCTCGAGCTCCGAAAAATCAGCTCCCCGATGCCTTCAAATTCTGAAATTCAACTCCAGTGGGGACCTGCGTTGTGTGGTAAGCTTGACCTGAGTTTCATTGCATATCACTCTTGGTAGCTAACGATTAGCGTAGGGTTCGCATTGTCACTGGTGTAAGTAAAATTTCCTCCCCTTGCTAATGTCCGCCAAGTCATTTCAACGATGGTGGACTTGACGGACGGACATGTCTGCGAACATGAAATAGACCAGCTTGTCGACGATGCCAGGTAGGATGGGGCTGATTGGAACTGGAATTGTCAGGTTATTCGGATGTACACTTGGGCAGTCTATGTTTTATTTTTCGAGTTTTCCTCAAGACTTGAAGTCATTGAAGGCCGTGGTGCGTAATCTTGGCTGTATTCGTAGGGGCCATTCTGAATACAGGTGGCTGCTAGGTGTTGTTTCTTCTGTATGCTCGCGTTGACGGTGGCGATTGATAACAGATTCTGATGGAATATTCTAGGATTATGGATACTCTCCATACAATTTTCAGTTCCGGGATTCATTGGAAGCTGTTTGCACCGTGCCATGCCATGACCACCCTATACTGTACTCCGAAGCTCCCGTGGTGAGTGTTGGTTTGGTGTATTCGTGGACTCAAAGGTGGATTGAGAACACCTCTGTAGGGACATGATTGTACGTGCCAGTCGAGTCTTGTCGAAGTATCTCAACCCAACGGTTTTACCAGGCATCTATGTTCACCAGTGTAAGTCCTCGTTACATCCGGAGCTGACATCGAGGCTGCGATGCTGACTCAGACAATACAAGTATATTGTGACTTCCGTGGTTCAGTGGTGAGCACGGGTCTTATTCATGTGCTGTTCTCGATGGTCAATACATGTGAACAGCTTTTATGCCCATAGAGTTTGGATAAGTGAGTTCGGACATGTCCCTGTCACATGTTCCTCACAGCAAGGATTGGCATTAGTTAGTGCACGAAATGTGTTCCTGACATTTTTGGTCGTGAGTGACGCTATCGTTGTATTCACGCAGCATTTTACTGAGGGAGGTGGGGATAGATAGCGACAACGTTGACGCAATTCGGTACGTGGTTCCAGTATCATTTGCAGACATACGGCTGGATTGCCCCCCCATTTCATAGCGCTGGGACTGAGTTCGTACCTTGCACTCTCTCTAAATTGTATGGCAATACTGAGTCGCTCTCCCGCCTCAAAAGTTTGCACATATGTAGTGTATATATATTTCCATTCTACCGTATATCCCGATGAGCTGAGGCGGTCTATACAGCCTCGTTAGCCGCAGCATAGTGGTACTCGAATCCACCCCGGTATATCCGTTTATCATTCGCTCATCAGGTCATCGTCTAATCTCTCACCTCCGTTCAGTGGTCCCCACGTTCTGCGCTCCTGGGAGCCATCTGTGACGTCTTGATCACGGGGTCCGTCTTTTTCTACCTTCGGGAAGGCCGTAGAGAAGTCCGCAGGTAGGTTGCGTATTATTTGATTCTCAATGTAATCGGGGGTGTAACTGATGGACGTCCTATGAACGTTAGGTCACGAAACTATCTCCGACATTTAACAATCGTGTTTATCAATATGGGCCTCTTTACATGGTGAGCGAGTGTCGCATGTCCAATGCATCTTACTCTCAACCGCTGTCTCGCAGTCTCCTTTCGATTGTATGGTGCCTGTTGGTACGTCTCGGATTTATGATCGTTGTGAGGGTAGGAAGGTGACGAACATGGACACAGCACATTATACCAGGTGGAGATTACTTTATTACAGTGCCGACGACCGTTATATGCAAAGGTGAGTGTTTCCGCCTTGTGGACGTTTTGAGCTGAATCGCTGTTGACCGCTTAGCGTATGCCAATTCGATGATGGCGGTGTAAGTAGTTTGAACACGTCCTCCCGTTCTGAGCTGATACACATGCTCGAGGCTAGACTGAATGCCCGTAGATCAGTGCGAGAGCGAGAACAGGATCTCATAGTAAATGGCCACAATCTTGCCACTATCGATATCAAATAGGTTTGGGATCCAGTTTGGATCAGCATGAGATTCCCCTGGCGCCGGTGTATCCGACCGTGCCCGCAATTCTTGGAGATTTTTGGGTCGTCATGTAACTATGTATATATTTCGTGCTGTGGTTCTAGTATTTATGACCACCTACGGGTCACGGGCTACAACTATATATTTGACCTCATGAACGCAAAACCGACCCTCTGATGACTGTAGATGACCCAGTGATGCTTCCGGTGTCGTCTATCTGACCATTCTTGCCATACTCGGAGATCGTCAGGGAGGGTTGTTTTGATAATAATAAAAAAGAAGTGGACAAATCCGGACTCGAACCGGAGACCCCCCGCACTCAGCGCCATGCTAAGCGGATGTGATAACCAGCTACACCATATGCCCGACACAGTTCCACGGGACTTCCCGGATTAACAGCGTGAGAACCCGTCAATCCGCGCTTGTGCACAGCCACCCGCGTGATCGAACGTCGTCCTCGTCATTTTCTGCATTTCGTCGAAACTGCGAAACGAACCCCCAAAATGGACGGTGAGCGAGAAGCAGAGAACAACGGAGTTGGCACTCCAATCCAGCCCAACGTCGCGATGGACGTTGAACAAGACCAAAGGCAACGCCCACGACAGTCGATTACCACCGAATCGCTTGCCCAGGACGACGACGACGCTGCCTTCGTGCCAGCGTTGGCATCCTTGTCGAACCCAGAACCCATAGTGGGCGAGACCCGGATTTCAGCGTCTGGTGCGTCCGATCAGCCATTGGTCACCGCCGAGCAGGACGTGGCGATGGACATAACCGAAGGGGTAATGGTCGAGGAACAGCCTGTGCGACCCGATCGTATAGGCAGCGAGGCATCAGAGCCTGCAATTGCCACCAAGGAAGAGTCTATGGAGTTACCACCACCAGCCGAGGAACTCGCGGAGGTAAAGCGAGACGTCAGCATGCCACCCGTGCTGCCCAACGCGGAACCTGCCCCAACACAGTCGCCTACACTCATGGTCCCCGAGTCGTCTACCCCGTCCTCGAATGCAGCCCCGTCCATCATGCGGCTTCCACCACTTTCTTACATCGAAGGTCAGCCTCAGGAACGTCAACTCAATGTCACGGACGCGTTGAGCTATCTCGACGCCGTCAAGGTCCAATTCCACGAACAACCAGAAGTGTACAATCTATTTTTGGACATCATGAAAGACTTCAAGAGTCAGCTGTGAGTGTGACCCTTGGCTCCTCGACGGATTAGACGCTCACCTCCGCCACAGGATAGACACGCCAGGTGTTATCAGACGCGTCTCTCACCTCTTTAGTGGCTGCCCGATGCTCATCCAAGGGTTCAACACGTTTCTTCCGGTCGGTTACCGCATAGAATGCTCTATGGATCCACAGCAATCTACCATGATCACTGTCACTACACCTTCTGGAACGATACTTCAATCAACCCGCGACGAACCAGCTGGCCCAAGTGGGTCACAGGGCTCTTCTTTTCCTCGTCTCGATGGCCCAGCTGCAGGCCCATCTAATGCCCTTCCGCCTGATTCGAGCGTTTATGGCGTGGGGCTGGACAGTGTATCCATCGAACCCGCCGTGCAATACGTGCAGAAAATCAAACAGCGGTGTGACGAAGCGACGTACCGTCGTTTCCTAGAGATACTGGGGAGGTATCATAACATGGCTGACGCTGTCGACGAGGCGAGTCCACTTTGTGTGCATGTTTGCTGCTTATAAACCACTGAATGGCATGTTCCATCCAGAGGGAAGTATCCGCAGAAATCGCCCGATTGTTCAAAGATGATCCCGATTTGCGTTCTGATTTTCGAATATTCATGCCTGAGAAGAGTCAAGCACTTTTCGACGACATGGAAGATAGTCTCCTTGCCGCTCCTACGGAAGTCAGGCGCACGAGATCCAACACACCTCTGGACAAATCGACACGTCGTAGACCCGACGTCTCACTCGCGGCAGCCGCAGAAGCAGCTACTGTCCCCCAGAAGCGAAAGCGGAAAATCAACGAACGCGACCGCGAGAGAGAGTTAGCGCCAAAGACAGCTCCCACTCAGCGTGTACGTCTTCGTTTAGCCTACTTTCTCCCGAAGTGCTCACACTGATCAAAGCCCAAACAGGCAAGCTTGACTGTCAACGGTATCGCCAATGGTGTGGAGCGAGTTCCATCTCCGGGCTTTTCCTCGCTCCGTCAGGTGCAGCTGCAGCAGGCCCAACAACAACAATTTGCTGCCTCGTCTATCTCCGTCCCCAATCTCGACGAAACACACTTCTTTGACCGGGTCAAACGAGCCATTAACAATCGCGACGCGTTCAATGAATTCTTGCGCCTCGTTAATCTGTTCACTCAAGAACTAATCGACACGGCGCGCCTTGTCCGCGAGGCACGGAATTTCCTCGGAGATGGCGAGCTCATGCGGCAGTTTCGAGAAATTCTTGGTTGGGATGATAGGAGAGAGAGGGAAAGATGGTTGTTGGAGGAACAGCAACAGCAACAATCGTGGGCGCGTGCACAGGGTCAGAGTGCACCCAACATGCCTTTGAGACCGGGTCGTATCAATACTGGATTGCAGCTGGGCAGCTATAGGCGTATGCCATCTACCGTACGTATACACATTTGCAACAAACGAGATTCCTGACCATCGTTTACAGGAAGCGCAAGTGACCTGTTCGGGGCGTGACGAGATGTGCAAGTCGGTCTTGAACGATGAGTGGGTCTCTCATCCCACATGGTCCAGTGAAGACTCGGGATTTATCGCTCACAAGAAGAACGTATACGAAGAAGCGCTGCATCGTTCGGAAGAAGAGCGACACGAATACGACTTTCACATTGAAGCGATCGTGCGCACGATTGGGATGCTCGAACCAATTAACAACAAGATTGCCCAACTCACCCCTGAAGAGCGTGCCGTGTTCAAGCTCAAGCCTAACTTAGGTGGATCTGGAAAGAGCATACACCAGCGTATCATCAAGAAAATATATGGTCGAGAAGCGGGTTTGGACGTGCTCCAGGCGATGCAGGATACTCCAGCAGTCGCCATTCCCGTCGTACTCATGCGGCTCAAGGAAAAAGAGGAAGAGTGGAAGCGTGCACAGAGGGAATGGAACAAGATCTGGCGCGAAGTCGACGCGCGGAACTATCGCAAATCGCTCGATCACCAAGCCATTAACTTCAAGACGACGGACAAGAAAACGATCACCGCGCGTGCGTTTCTCTCGCAAATTGAGGCCGTGCGGGACGAGCAAATGGACAAGCGGGCATCTTACATTGACCCGTTGTTCACGCGCACGCGACCAAGACATCAGTTGGCGTATGACATCGAAGATGTAGGCGTGTTGCAAGACGTCATCAAGATGACGTTGTCGCTGTTGGATCGGACGCAAGGCCAGATTAACGGCGCGGATCGCAAGCGAGTCGAGGCGTTCCTGAGGAGTTTCATTCCGCTCTTTCTTGTCCTCGACCACGAGGCATTTAATCGCGCGTTCGTTGTGCACGAGGTGGTTGATGGGGAGTGTGGGGATGATGCAAGCAGTGTTGCCGACGACGTCGAGACTGCGAGCGCGGTGAGCGGGAGCTCATCGCGCACGGGAGGGAACCGAGCTCGCAAGGCGGGTGGCGCCTCTTCGAGCGGTGATTTGAGAAAGAAATTGTTGAAGAGTGAGCAAGCCAAGTCTACTAGCCGGAAGACGCGCGCCCAAGACGGGACTTCACCTGCTCCGTCTCGACCTGTGTCACCAACGCCGCCTGACGCGATGCAAGTTGAGGCAGTGGAGGAAGGGAAAGCCGAAGGCGAATGTGAATGTGATGGCACTTCGCCATCACGACCCGCATCACGGAAACACGTCTTTTTCTGTAACAACATATATTATGTGCTATTGCGTTTACTCGAGGTAAGTTGGTCATGTCGTTCTGCGTGACAAGGGGACTGATGAGCCGGTTCTGTCAGGTGTTGTACTCCCGTTTCTTATTTTTCAAGAATCTCGGCATGTCGATGGCCAGCCAACCCTCAAAGAGCACTACGCCTTCCAAAGACGTCAAGACGTCAACAACACCCCAACCCGCCCAGTTGGACGAAAAATTCGTACACGCAGAGCACTATTACGATCTCATGCTCGAGTCTTGCGAACGATTATTCGACAACGAGATCGATCAACACGCGTTCGAGGAGCAGATGCGGCTCATGTTCGGTTACAAGGTTGGTTTCGCTTTCCCATCCCAATTTCATGTCGCGCTCAGCTGTGAGACGTAGGACGCATACCGTATATTCACAATTGACAAGGTTCTCGGTGCGTTCATCAAACAGGTGCAACTCGTGCTGTCAGACCCTCGATGTCATGACTTGCTTGAATTGTTGAGACGAGACCGAGCGTTGTTGTCGCCCACAATGCAAGATCAGACGAATAGCCGGCGATTAGCAGAGAACATCATGGGTCCGGACGAGAACATCTACCGAATCGACTGGGTGAGTCGACCCGCATGTCCCCACTCGATTGATATACTGAAAGAGGGACTAGATCCAGAATGCGAAGACAATGACGATACAGATGTTGGCAAAAGACGACTCGAAAGCCTATGACGCAGAGAT
>QGOH01009725.1:8125-18586 GCA_003313155.1 Boletus sp. MG95 | reverse complement strand
AAATACACCGAACGCCATTGCCGGACCTGGGAGTATTCCAGGGCCAGGCATCGCGAACATTGACGGGCCATCATTCTCGCAGCCGGCGATGGGTGTATTTCAGGGACCTCCTTCTATTGGAGCAGGTCCGACAGGATATCCTCTTGGTCCAGGCGTAGGTGGAACGAGTATTGTGATCGGCCCCGGAGGCACAACGAGCACCCCGGTCATCGGGCCTGGAGGAGCGCGAATCCAACGTCCCTCCGGTTTCGTGGAGCGAGAGCGAGAGCTCCAGAGGGAGAGAGAACGGGAAATGATCCAACGGGATCGCGAAATACGGGAGCGAGAGCTCACCCCACGTGATCGGGAACTGGCGGCACAGCGCGAGAGAGAGCTGCGAGAGCGAGAGCGAGAAAGGGAATGCGGCCCCAACCTGGGACCCGGATATCCTACTTGGGGTTCCAAGCCTGCTGGAGGTACGGATTGGGGTGTTGGGGACGCGCGGCGCAGGGAAGAGAAGGAACGAGTTGAGAGGAATGAACGCGACAGGGATAGAGAGAGATCCCAAGTCCAATCGATTGTCCCGACGCCCACCCACCGTCATATGCACCAACACCCTCATCCGCACTCCCATAGCCACCAGCTGCAACAACACCCTGTCCAACCTCATCAGCCCCACCCAGTGCACGCAAGCCAATCCCATTCTCACCAACATTCCCAACACCATCAACACCACCATCCTCATGGACAACATCCGCACCAGCATACCCAACACCAACATGGAACATCGCACGCACCACCGCACCATCACGTAGGGCAGCATCACCACCACAGGCACCACCATCACGTCGTACACCACCACCATTCTGGTGCAAGTTCGTCCGGTCCTGACGGGGCTTCTCCCCTTCCCCAAGGCTCTGGCCCTGCACCGGGAGTACAAACGATGGAGATCATCAATCTGTCTGCGAACCCTTCCTCTAAGTCACACTGGAAGCGGGATGAGGCGAAACTCGGCGGAAATAGCATGCCTGGAAGTCGGCCTCCTTCTACCCACCCACTTCCACCCTCACACAACTACGATGAGCGGGAAAGGGAAAGGGAAAGGGAACGCGATCGACCAATTGCAACACCCTTCGTCCTTGCACCATCACATCACACCATCTCCTCCGCAGCCTCTTCCCCCCGACACGGCTGGACCCCCGGCTCAGGCGAGCCAGGTCTCGTAAGCTCGAGTGTTCCGTTAGCTCCATTCTCGCTCCCTCCTGAGCGTTTCCACACTCCTGTGCCACACCGTTTTTCAAACCCAACTCCAAACGGGTTATCCCAGTTGCCCCGGCCGCTGACAACGTCACCTCCCCGTGCACCGCCCACATCCGTCTCCGCATCGCCTTCGATCTCTGTGATGAACCTACCTCTTCCATCTTCCTCGTCGTCCAACGGACCCTTTCCACTCCCACGCAAGCCTTCACCGGCGCTGCCAAAGTTGGGTATGCCCCCGCTGGGGTACTCTCCCCGCCTCGCGGGTCCAGGTGTCGTCCCACCAACAGGTCCTGGCGTCCCGGGCGTCCTGTCTACCGCGAGTGGCGGGCCTGGCATGACATCCTCCGGGATACTCACGAGTGGACCTGGGGTTCCCCTGGGTCCAGGCATAGCCCCTGCCCCCATCGTCGGTGGCCCATCCAGTGAGAGCAGTGCACCGCCCCACTTCACGGGGAGCCGGACGACGTCACCATTGATACCGTATATGGGTGCGCCGCCTGTCGTCTCGGTGTCTACACAAAAAATAGGCGTCGACGGACCATGATGCCCATTGCACGGACAAGAAGGATATTATATCGTCACACGGGATAGAAATGTGCGTTCGTGCGATCGACGGTCTTGTATATACTTTTGATTTCTTTTTCTGTGCGTGTATTCAAATATGAGTCACTTATCACGCTTCAGGAACATCTTGATGCTTTTCTTTTTCCTTTTTTCGTCTAATAGATTGTCAGGGAACATTGCACTTACATGGTACTCGTAATCAGCCATCGAGCCACCCCACGGAGGGTGTAGGTGCGATGAATAATGAAATGGCACGCTTGCAACCATTGGAGATCTGGAGAGACGGGTTTGATCGTGTCTTGGGATGGACTCCTGGAGTATCACTACATGTACATTCCTCTCAGAGCTGTATGGGGTTCTCTGGGCTCCGAGTCGGATGAAGCCGAACGAGACTCCTGAACTTGGTTGGGACCGCACCCAAATAGAAAAATGGAAACAACGAATGTCGTCTCGCAGCATGTTTGCTTCATGAAGAAACATTCACAGCGTAGCACTGCGACAAAGTAACCAAAAACAAACAATATATTCCGCTGGGAGAAAGTAGACTGACGCTGAGCAGCCGAGCGATCCCCTCCACCTCGTAAAGTACATAGGGGAAGACATGGTCAGGTATTACAAAGACAGCGGTAAAACGAAAGAGTGAGTAGAGTAATAAAGCGCGAGAGAGAAGACCTTCCCCCCAACCAGCGAAATGATCGTACATAACCGACATAGGGAGCCCACAAATTAGAAATCCCCGAGGTCGACTTCTATGCTTTCTATCACGGAGGCTTCTAAAGACTTGTCCTTCCGTGATGCGAGTTGCGAGCTCGCTAGGGCCGATAATGGCAGTGGAGATACAGGTCGTGGGCTTGCTGTCGGTTGCGGTGCGATGACAGGCGTTCCAGTCACATTCGGCGTTGCTGACCTGTCCATACAAGGTGAACGAATGCGGTGGCGTGACAAAGTATCACAAAATCCCAAGCCATGAACAACAGGACAAAAGTACAAACCTGGATGCATCGTTAAACGTCCTCGGTATGGTCTTCAACCTCGCGCTTGGATCGGATGGCGTGGCAACGCCCGAGCCTCCTGCATTCGCAAGCTTTCGTTCCCTTCGTTTCCGTTCAGCCTCGAGTAACTCGGCTTTTCGCACAGCTTCCAGGTTTGCTTTACGATTCCGCTCGTTGACTCTGGCGAGTTTGTCGGCAAGCGATTCTTCCTCCTCTCGAGTGGTTTGAATAGCAGGGAGTTCTTTTAGTTTTGCCTCGATGTCGGTCACTTCGGCGTAATCCTGACGTCGCAGAGCCAACGTCTTTGCTTGTATAAGGCGGGAACGTTCCATCGTAATAGCCGCTGCGCTCTGCTGTTGGCTGAACTGGTTCTTACGTGCAACCATCGCTGTGATGTCACTCTAAATGGTACCTCAGCAACATACTTAACTATCGCAGGAGACGCCCAGACCTCTGTCATGGGTTGCGTGGCGAATTTGCGAAGCTGTGCAGCCTTTTTTTCTAGCTGTCGCTTGGGGGGTAGTCGCGCTTCGTCCACGGCACACGCTTTGCCAAGTCGATCAAATTCTTTCTACACTCTGCCGCATCAGGATTGATGGTAGGGAAAGATGGAGTACGCACCGCATCGAAGGCTGCATTGGAGACTTTGTCCATATGAAATGCCTTAACTGACTTGCCATGTTTAAGCTCCAGCGTTTGGTTGACGGTCCTTTCATTGATTTTGTACGGTCGTGGGAGATTGGCGCCGAGATCTTGCAACCTATTAACGAGCAGCAACAAAAGCTCCAAGTTGAACTCACTCGTCACCTCACATAACCGATACACTGCTTCGTTGTTCTCGTAGCCAATCAGGTAACGTACCCAACCACCTTGCATGGGGAGCCTTCAGCTGGCTATTATAGGCGCTGAATTGAACTTGCCTTTGACATAGTCCTCAAACCAAGGTGCCATACAATACCTAGCAAGCATGTCCCGAGTAAGTCTGCATGACGACAGATCCTCAAGAGTGATTGGTTCATCGTCAGGGTTAGGCTGTTTAGAGAACAACTTGCGATCCTTTTCTTCCTCCTCTTCGTATTTAGTGATTTGGCCGTCCTCTTCCTCACCAGAAGAGGTATCCATGTCCATAGGTGATGATGAACGGTCCCGTCTGGGAGAGTCCGTACGATTCTAGAAGTTATGAGAGACGAAGTCGGCTTGTGCATTGTTCATGCTTACACGCTTCTTCTCGTCCTTTGCCTTGCGCCGGGCTTTAAGCTCGTCAAGTTTCTTCGACTTCTCCTTCGTAGCCCCTCTGACGGTATGTTGACCTGCGAATTCAGCGTAAGACACAGCATGGCAAAGAGGGAGTATTGTTAGCACGTTTAACGGCTTTGGTCACTGCATCCGCATCGCCTGAACCATTCTTTTGTTGCTTGATCATCTCCTGTAATTTCCGTCGGTCTTGGATCTTTTGCATTTGTTCCAGTCGTTCGGCGAGGATATTCTCTCGATCAATCTCAGACATTGCAAGTAATCTATTCGGTGCAACGTCGGTAACATCGAAAATGCGGTGTCAAAAACTACGTCGTAGTACCTAGAGTGGAACTCACCGTTCCCTGTCTGCGTCGTCCTCATACTTGCCTTCCAAGGGAAAGGGATTGGCCTCCTCTTCTTCACTTTCCGGAACATTTCCCGACTCGCTGTCGGAAGCACTAGTAGACTAATGTATAGAAGATGGTGCAAACTAACCCAGTGCAAGTACATACCTTGATTTGCGCTTCTTGCTTCCGGATTGTTTCGAGCCGCTAGCCTGGCGCTTTCGCTTCTTCTCGGTGGCTCCGGCAAGTTCAAGGAGTTCATCATCAATGTCGCCGTCAGAGTCAGACATGATCAACCAAGAAAGTCGAGCACGACGAGGGGGTAGAAAAGGACGAGCTGCTGAACTGCTCCATTACAGCTGCTGTACCTGTTCGGATATTTGGTCTTGTTTTGAATCCTGTGGTATCACGTGATGAGGCACCCATATTGAGTAACCCGGCGGTAAGCAACAATGAGTAGGAAGCGAATTGCCATTTATATGTTTAGATCCGCTCGTCATGACACTCAATATTGACTTGCCTGATCTCTACGAGGCCACCATTAGCGAGATCCAAGACGGACTAGAGAGCGGCCGGTTCAAATCCATCCACCTTGTAAAGGTATGTTGGGCATCTACCTTTGTGTCTTACAATGTCACCTTCGTAGGCATACTTGGCAAGAATTGAAGAAGTAAATCTGAAAGGTGCAGCTCTACGCGCGGTCTCAGAGATCAATGCTACCGCTTTGCGTCGAGCTGAAGATCTGGATACTGAGAGATCTGAGCACGGGAGTCGTGGGCCACTCCATGGAATACCCGTCTTGATCAAAGATAACATCGCAACAGTTCATGAATTGGGGTAGGTTGGTCAATGTTGATAGCCTGTAAAATGACTCTCAGCTTCTCTGGTAGCATGAATACTACGGCTGGTGAGTACATTTTGTCTTGTGGATCGTTAGTTCTGATCCGCGATGCAAAAGGCTCCTGCGCGCTTGAGGGATCTGTTGTCCCTCGTGACGCGTTTGTGATATCAAAACTCCATGAAGCAGGTGCCATATTGCTGGGCAAAGCGAGCATGTCCGAATGGGCAAGCTTCCGTGATGAAAAGGTGCCCAACGGCTTCTCTACTCGTGGCGGACAGACCACTGCCCCATATTACCCAAACCTCGACCCAAGTGCATCCAGCTCCGGCAGTGCCGTTGCTTCGGCAATCGGTCTCGCAGCAGCCGCCCTTGGCTCAGAGACAACAGGCTCCATCGTTCTCCCTGCTAGTCGGAACAATATCGTGGGAATCAAGCCTACCGTCGGCCTTGTTTCGCGCTCCGGAGGTAAGGTGGTGACCCTTTGATATCGAATCAATCTTGTTGAGTTTGTCCGCCGCCAGTCATCCCTATCTCTCCTCACCAAGATACGGTTGGCCCCTTGGCTCGCTGTGTCGCCGACGCGGCACTCCTCCTTTCCGTCATTGCTGGAAATGACCCGAGTGATACCTGCGACATTGGTCTGCTTCCACCCCAGGAATGGCCTGACTACAGCAGGGCATTGAATGCCGGCGCGTTGCACGGAAAACGGCTCGGAGTCCCCCGCGCGCTCTTCCAGGACGACCCCGTCATCAATGACACATTCCAGAAGTCACTTGACATTTTCCGTGACTCGGGGGCACACGTCATTGACCCGGTAAACTTCCCAAGCGCTCAAGAACTGAAACAATCCAAGGCAGAGGACATAGTCTTGACAGTCGACTTTAAGCCAGCTTTAAACAGGTACTTGGCAGAGTTAGTGGAAGTCCCCACCGGGGTGAGGAGTCTGGCAGATGTTATCAAATTCAACCTCGCGCATGCAAATGTGGAACTACCACCACTCTACCATGCGTATCAATCCCAGTTTGTCACGTCGCCATTTTGTCGACAGTGCTGAAACCTCTCTCAAAGGTTACTTGCATCTGAGGCAAGCCAAATTGATGAGAAGTACTATGCCGCATTGGCAGAGAATTGGAAACTGGGACGTACTCGAGGGATCGATGCAGCCCTCCAAGCTCATCAACTAGACGCGCTGATTTTGCCAACTGACAGTGCGTGAATATTCCAGTGCTTTTGTAGTTTATTTGCTCATTGATTCCGTCAGGCTTCGCGACAAAGGCGACCGGGGTCTCGGGTTACCCAATCATCTCTGGTGAGTGCAGTGACAATGGGTCGAAGGTCTTGCCCACCAAGAAACACCGCACAGTTCCCCTCGGTCATTATCCACAGGATGCACACCCTGTGCCTTTTGACCGTGTACCACTACACAGCCGTACCCCGAACATGCCATTCGGCGTGGCATTCATTGGGACATCGTATAGCGAGTCCAAGCTCATTGGTCTTGCATATGCCTTTGAGCAGGCCACAAAAGCACGCTTACAGACAAAAGCATACCCATTGGCGATCCCAGCCACTCAACTAAAGGATATTATTCCGCAGTGAATTTTATCATCTGTCATTCTATGAGACCCACCTTATCCTGCGAGTTTGCGTGTATACTAGTTCGTTTGGCATGTCCGTCAAGGTTTGACTTCTGTTGAAATTGCATGACCTGGCACCACCAAAAAGACAAAGCATTGCTAGGTATGTTCTGCGAGAACAACTTTCTTTCTCTCCGCCTCAGGTTTGCTCCCTCCAGTACGAGTATGCTTCCGCCGGCGCTCTTCCTTGACACGCTGAGCTTCGAGCATCGTCCGCTTGAGTTTTGACGCCTGATACACAGGCTTGGGTAGATGCCGCGTCCTGGGTTGCCTTAGATGACAACGCCGGGGTGAACATCTCACAACTTACCGCGATATCCTGCCAACTTCCTGGTCGTGTCTCCACCGATCCTTGAGAGTCTCACGATACTCGATGGCAGCACGCTCTCGTGCTGTAATGATCCCGAGTATATCTGAGGCTTTGGCTTTCCATACCCTGACGTTACCGTCATCCGATCCTGTAATGACGAATCGCGCGTCTGCGCTGAATATCGATGACGATACCCTACGAAGGGCATGAGGAAGTGATTACGTGAAAGGGGGAACGAACACACCTCTGCATTCGTTTCGTGTGATACACCTCTGGTTGCGTACCCCGCCCCTCCTTCCATATACGAAGGGTTCGATCCCAGCCACCGCTCACAAACTCTAGACCTGTGGGACTCCAATCACAGCTCATAACAGCCGCAACATGTGACTTGTAGATATGGGTTGGAGTCGACAGGTTGCGGACGTCGAATGTATATAGGTTGTGGTCTTCTGATGCCAGTAGTACTGATGTAGGGAAGGTCGGCGACCACGATAGAGCGTTGCTTTGCATCTGCATGATAACCCTCCGCTCGGCTTTACCAGTGCGAATATCATAGAGCGTGAAACTGCGATCGGAACCTATGCTTCCGAGCACAGATGCTTCAGCGAGGTTGAAACGCACCGAGGTGACTGTCTCAGTGGCTGTTGGGAAAGTGAGGTTGGAGATAGCGGCGCTCCTAGAGGAAAATGATCAGTAGTAGGCAGATGCGGGATGGCACAGGTTAGTGACTTGTTTTCATCCCATATTTGGACTATATTTGATGCTGTGGCGAACAAAGGTTCTGTTCTGTGGTGATCGATAGAGCTATGGAATTACATGAGTGGGATGGCCCCGTTAGTCGACGGAACGACGTACTTGAGAGGTGATTTTCCGACGAACACGTTGAGCGGTTTTTGTTGCTGGATTGACTGTCAGTCGGGGAAGAGGATGAATGGCGCAAGGATGCTGACGGAGGACTGCTCCTGTGGTGAAGTATCCCAGAGTTTGATGTTACAATCCACACCACAGCTAAGCAGCCTGTCACGGTCTGCGAAACAGAGTCCAGATACTTTTCCCTTGTGGGCGCCTTGAATCTGATGCGATGGTTTTCTCTCGGCGATATTGTGCACGATGACGCCTGTGACCGGTTGGTCTACAACTGATGGATTGCGTGAAAAGACTCACCGCCGTCCCAGCTACCACTGGCGACAATATGGACGGTTCCCGGCTTCCTACAGAGTACCTCGACGGCATCGATGTGACCTTCCAAACTTGCGATGAAGGGTTTCGCAAACATCCTATCCATTTTTGCGGCATTTAGGGCACGCATCCGCTCGCGAGCACGCGCAAAGGGGTGAAGCAAAGGATCGAGGTTGCGGGAGGTCGGCGTTGGGTCTCCAGGCCTCGTTGGCAGATGCGCAGACGGCGCATGCTGGAGAACGGAAATTTTCTGAACTGGGCATGATTATGGACGGACTGGGGAGGTCGAGGAGATACATACCATCGGGTGCGGTGCTGAGATGGCTGGTGGGAATTTCAACTTGATGACTCCAGCCTGGTCGTGACTACGCGACGTTGTTTCAGCCACGCCCATCTGCTCTGCAATGAACGTGAGTAAACTGTAATGAAACCCGCGGTTAGGGCGATGGACCAATCAGTATGGTATGTCAGACCACCGCCCTCAGAACATGAACTTGATCACTTGTGCCACCATGCCCTTTCTTGCATGAAAACCGCTCGGGAAAATTGCAGCAATGCAACCAAGACTTGTCCTCCGACTTTTGTGAGTACTAGATGTTGCATTTAATGTTTGTTTTCCACTTGCCGGGTTAGGATAGTTACAGCCGCCATCGATGTAGCAACGGGAGGCGCAACGACATGCCTAATCTTTCGTTGTTCTTTCCCATCATCGTGCACCAGCGAGCCTCCCCCCACCAGCGGCTAGTCTGCTTTCGTCCCTCCTTTGAGGCCAGCGTGATATGCTCGTTCCCCCACTCCTTCTTTCATCCCTATGAACCAGCCGAGCGTCGTCTGTCTGTCGCTCACTCCAAATCTTCGCTGCGTCGGCTTGACACTCGGGCAATATGAAGCCCTCGCTATACCCCCCGTTATCGAAGTCATGATATCGTTATTCTTCATTTACTTGTGCTCCGGTCCCGGCAGGCAAGTATTCGAAACATCCTGCAGGGCCGAATCGTTTCATCTGTCTGATAGGCCAGTGCAAATCCTCCTTGCAGCGGACGGCATTCTGTATTTCATATGGGCACTGCTGGACTTGTTGTCGCACGTGATCCCCGCAGCGCGGACGACTCTCTCTGTTTTTAAAGCACTCGATTTTCTCGTCGGTACGCCCATCAGACCCTCCTTGATCATCTGATGACTAGAAATTGTAAACAGGGGCCGTATCATTCACCCCCATCCTTGTGTACTCGCTCTATCTTTATCGACTGAGTTTCCGTCATTTTATCCCCACCCTTCCTCGCAAGCTCCAGGGGTATCTCGAAATTTCATTGCCCATCCTATTGGTAATAGCTGTAGCAATCAATGAGGTGTCATCGTTTGTTGGAACACATCTCGGTATATCCTGACTTTATGTGTACGGGTGAGACGCGCTTATCAACACAACCAGGGACATCTTCCGATCAACATCTAGCCGTGGGGTTTTACCATAACAGCGAGTCGCTGTGGCTTTCCCTGAGTCGATCTTCTCTCACGATATACGCGATCATCCAGTTCCTCTTCTTTCTTCTCGCCTTCTCTCGCCTTTCCAAGGCATCCATAGACCAAAGGCGGATAGAACTCGCCCATTCTGACGAACATCACTACTTCCATGGGATCGCCTGGATCACTGCTGGCATCATCATTGGCGTCATCGAAACCATCTCCGGGTTCGCCCAAGTTAGTTTCGGCGTAGCATTGGCTCGCAGGATAATCCGTTTGGGCGCGCGGGCCGTTCTCATGTACGGCTTGCTTAAAGGGTGCGCTGTACTCGCTACACGTCTCGCTCTCAGTGGCCTAACCTCCCTTTTAAACAGTCTCGACGTTGCAGAAAACTTTGACACCCTCACAGATGAACGCGGTGCGTCTCACATCCGTAGACGCATCTCTCGTATGCTCCGCCTCCATCCCCAACGGATGAATGTGTTCCATCGCATCTCCCAATCGTACACCGAGCAAGCGCAAGCAGACGAATGCTCACCCGCTGAGAAGCGGCCTAGAGACCAGCGCGTCACTGTCCACAACGAGGCAGGACAAGCACCTTTCTTGCAAATCCGTTTTTCCACATTCGACTTTGACGCAGTGCAACAAAGACAGCGGT
>QGOH01009712.1:472-41338 GCA_003313155.1 Boletus sp. MG95 | reverse complement strand
ACCGTCCAGTCGTAAATTTGTTCGAGCTGACCATATGCACGGGTGAAGACGAGGCCGTGGACACGATCATCCTCCCCACTCGCGCTGGCCACACCGTCAGCAGGTACGTTGATATTGGTCAAGTTTCCAATACCTAGAGCGTTCCGTTCAACAATGAACTGTAACAGCGCTACGACGACCTACCCGTGATTTGAACGTATTCAGGAGTTACCACAAGGCATGCCCCCGATATCGTTCCGTCCGGAATGAGGCGGGTTCCGTGGGCACTCTAAAGAAGAAAAAAGGCCGATTTATGACATGTATTTCTCCACCAGTTCAACACACCTTCATACACCACGCGTCTAAGGTGTGCTGTAAGGGTATTGCGTGGTCGGCTTAACTCCCCCTTGGCGACAACGCACACTGACCTCCGTGTTCCTGGTAGCTGAAAGAACTGGCTGTGAGGGAGCCCATAAGCAAAAGTCCTCCACAGAATTTACTAGCAGATGGGCCATGCATGTACATATTCAGCGGCCGCGAAGTAAGGGAAAGTAGACCAGAGCGTACGATAGGCACTCTGACATGGGCTAGTCCGACACTCATTGTACGTCGACTGGCCGCGCTTAGCATCGTAAGCTGTACCCTGAGAACATGGTTCGCTGTAGCTTGTACCACTCGCCAAAATCAGGGCTGCAGACACGCCAGATACGAGGCTTGCGAGGACATATACCCCAGCGTGAGGCATTGCTATACGAAGGCGCCGGCGCCGCTGGGCACTAGTACTTGAAAAGGAAGAGGACAACGCGTTGGATCCAGTCTTTGCAGGCTTATAGCCACTCAGAAGCATGGTCACGTATGGTCCAAACATAGTAGGATGCCCTGGTGCGCGTGCGTGGACACGGCAGGACCGTGTCCGGTGGATAGGTTCCGCAGGCCCGATCAGCGGCCGGGTTGGGCATCACTCGCACCTGAATGGCAAACCCAAGGACAACTGCCACGGCGCACGGGCATGAAACCTGGCAAGGAGAGCATGCAACTTGGGGCTCGGACGTTGCGAAGTTTGAGGTAATGAACGCTGTACGCCCTCGGATTCGGAAACCTTGCCATGCTCGTTCGGCGTGTTTGTAGTGCTCGAAAAAGCATTCGTCGCATGTCGTGGACTGTTATCGTGTGTGAGATGGACCGCCGAGAAGATCCGAGATCACAGAGATGATGCCAGTGGCCTCTGCCCCGTGTCTCTTGCCATTGGGTTTGGTCGAAGGGATCGCTGCGACGGACGCGTAAAAGAGGAAGAGCGGGTCGATGAATATTCCCTTGGCAAAACACGAAAACGGCTTCAAAGCTTTACGGCCGGGTCCGCCAACGGCTCCTATAGACAAGACAAGATCCGGCTGTTCGTTCGGGAACTTCAGGTTCGTTTGCTTCCACCAGTAGCGATGAGCATTCTCGGGTCGATCTCCTTCCTGCCCCTGGGCAGCAACCCCAAGTCGTCCACAGCGTTGGTCGCACTGCCCGTGGCTGTCGTTTTGGCCCACCTCATTCCTTACTTACTTGATCCGTTCAACCAGCGTCGCATTCCGGGTCCATTCCTCGCCAAGTTCTCCGACCTTTGGCTTGGTTGGACCGCCAGCCAAGGCCACCGTTCAGACGTCGTCCATGAACTGCACGAGCAATATGGTACAGTACCAATTCGAATGCATACCATTCGCTCAAGTTCGTTGCGATGATCTCGCAGGAACCTTTGTCCGCTTGTCCCCGAACCACGTATCAATCGCAGACCCAGGTGCTTTGCAGATTGTTTACGCCCACGGAAACGGCTCTCTCAAATCTGACTTTTACGATGCCTTTGTATCCATTCACCGAGGGTTGTTCAACACGAGAGACCGGCACGACCATGCTCGTAAGAGGAAAATCGTCTCGCACATATTTTCCCAGAAGAACGTCCTGGAATTCGAGCCTGTCGCTCGACTCTATATTGACCAACTCTTGAAGCAATGGGACCGAATGTATGATGCAGCGGTAAAAGGCGGCTCCGGCACAGAGGGAGAAAGGGGGTGGTATGGTTGCGATGGCCGACTTTGGCTGGACTGTCTCCCGTGTAAGCTTTGTTGGTTTCATGTCGCTCGTTACACTCACAACTTCTCAGGGTATAATTATCTCGCGTTTGACATCATTGGTAGTCCATCTCCCCTTGAACCATTCCGAGCCAGTCTACTGACATGCTACCCTAGGAGACCTCGCTTTTGGATCGCCATTCGGTATGGTCCTCAATGCAAAAGACTCAGCTCCGGTTGCTGTCTCGCAAGAGGATGCAATGAAGTCCTACGGAACTGAGGGGAAACCCGAGGTCGTCGAGATACCCGCAGTACAGATTCTCAATGACCGTGGCGAGTTTTCTGCATCTATGGGCGTTCTTCCCCCGTCCTGGAGACCCTATGTTCGTCTCCTTCCTTGGTACCGTAAAGGTGGCAAGGCAGTTCAGAACCTCGCTGGCTTGGCAGTTGCTGCGGTCGCAAAACGGTTGACGACGCCCACGGATCGTATCGACCTCCTCAGTAAACTCCAACAAGGCCGAGATGACGAAGGCAAACCGATGGGTACAGCAGAGCTCACTGCCGAAGCTCTAACCCAACTCATTGCCGGCTCTGACACCACGTCAAAGTGAGTGCATTCTCAACAAAAGATGTATTCGTTCTGAGTCTGGTCGCTTAGCTCTTCTTGTGCGATCACTTATTATATTGCTCGTTATCCACGCGTGCAGGAGAAACTTCAGAAGGAGCTCGACGAAGCACTTGCCGCGATAGATGATCCCGTCACTACGTTTGAACAGGTGAAACGCCTTCCTTACTTGGATGCCGTCATCAATGAAGCCTTGCGGGTACACTCTACCTCCGCGCTTGGCCTCCCTCGTGTCGCTCCTGAAGGTGGTTTGACAATTAATGGCGTACACTTCCCTCAAGGCGCAGTTCTCAGCGTACCAACTTACACGATTCACCGAGACACCAAGGTTTGGGGTGACGACGTGGATGTGTTCCGTCCCGAAAGGTGGTTCGAGCGCGACCATGCAATGATGCAAAAGGCATTCAATCCGTTCTCATTTGGGCCTCGGTGAGTACCTTGCACCTTTATACTCAGTGCGCTGATGGGAGTCACTCACTCAGAGCCTGCGTGGGTCGTAATCTTGCGTCGATGGAGCTGCTGATTATCATTTCTTCGATTCTTCGGCGCTACCACTTTGTGCTTGTTGAACCCGATAAACCGGTAAGTGCTCACGCTCTATGATACAGCAGAATTTCTCACGGACCCCACCTTGCACTTTTAGCTTGCCACCCGGGAAGGTTTCCTTCGCAAGCCTGTGGAGTGCCGTGTGGGAATCAAGCGCAGACAAGTCTAAAGAAGAAAGCTGTAGGGTGATTCCATTCATGCATTTGAGTTTTATGTCGGTTACGTGTACACTTCTGAGTGGATTCAAGCCAAGTTTGTCTCCCTCACGCCGAGTGGACCGTTTCTCCGCGGCTCGCCTCGACGCCTTGAGCTCACGTGTACGACGTGGGTCTATTTTCGCATGTGAACTTGGTAAGCCTCTCGCGGGTGGGTGAGCTGCGATCCCACAATCACGCTATTCTGGGACCGTCGAGCACGAGTGTCCACTCATATAACTGCTGGCTGCGGGATCCCATTATTTTAACCCCCTCGAGGCTTCGTACTCGTGTGGTTAGCCCGACCATATAACGGTCCTGGTCGAGCTATGCAAAGGGGTGCATCATGGCTACGACCAGTCAAACGTATTCCCCTAACTCTGTCGTTCCGACAAGTACCCTCTCCTCCCCGACGCCTACTAATGATCCCAGCGGTAATGGGGACGCCATTTCTGATATTTTCTCCTCGAACGGCTCCCCGCCTCTCATCGTGGCGTTTCTCGCGATCGGCTTGTTCGTCGTCGCGATGGTTTGTGTATTTGGATGGAGACGTCTATCGCAGTCACGGGGGCGGGTTCACCAATCCATCATACCAAACCACAGACACAAGTCCGTTTCGTTAGGAAAAAGGCCCATGCTTTGGGACGTGTGGGCAGACCCAAAGGTCCCAGAAAAGTCACCCGTCGACGTGACGCGATGGGAGCACCTCACAGTGAGACCTCTTTCGTCCAATCTCGAGGGCGTAGTCGATCAATGGAGCTGATGATCGATCTTGGAATTTGCTGGTGGGGTTCTAGCCCATGACGGGCACCTTGACGTGTCTCCGAAATCGGCCTATACACTCACTGCCTGTTGACCCACCACCCATCAGAACTGTGGATCCGAATCGTCATACGCATTTGGGGATCCTGAGAGCCTTGGTCGCCACCGTCAAACGCTTCTATTTCCCAGATCCCCCGCCGCCGCAGCCGCCCCCACCGCCTCCGCCAGAGGAGAAAGAGATGGTACCACCCGTATCACATACATCAGACGAGATAGAATGGGGGGACGCTTCGTCGGTGCACGTCTCTGTCATCCTTACCATGCCTACACAGCGACGGTGTTGCGGCAGGGAAGACACAGATCCGGAGGGGATGGAGTTGGGAGAGTTTTGTATCGGCACGATGGACGTGCCTTGCAGCGGTGGAGACTGAGATGGACAGAGGCATAGATCATTACCCTTTGTCACAATGCAACACTAGTATATGTGAACCGCGATTGCCTTGTCAGACAATGTCTTCAGGGGGATGCCATGTTTCAAGTCGGTGCAGGATCCGGATACTAGACGATCGATGTGTGAATGAAAATTGAACCTGGTCGGTGCCTTCACATCACCAACTAAGAAAGGGCAGTCGATCATTTCATACCGATGTTACGCATGCATGGCTGTCCACTTGACGGATTACATGCATTGCTTTCGTGACGAGAGCATTATTAAAGTACAGGTTTGAACAAGCCCGGGGCCCTGGAGTTGTCGGCGATGCTTGGTGGACCTGGCCCTTGCAAAAGCCCCCTGATTCTCATGACCGTCATGATCACTGGAGTTGTTTCACTGCCATCGCATTGTGCCACCATCTCTGTCCAATCTGCGTATACACTGCGTCAGATTGGGGGAGTCGTCCCCGTGAGAGAGGCAAGGGACGCCATCCGAATTTGGTGCACGGGAGCGGACGTCGCAAACGGAAGCAAGAGTTCGGCCGGTCAAACGAGCGATGGAGAACATCTGCAAGTCCTTGCCTACCGACCCAAGATCCTTTGTTGTGGCTGAACCAGAGCACGACGGATGAACACGCGACAATCCCCTTGAGGATCCACCCGGCGAGTAAGTATGGGACCTGAGCACAGCCGCATCAACGATGGTGTGGGTTTTGGATTATAGTCATCTGATGAAACAATACTGAGAAAAAGTCTCCGATGGTGAAACGCGGCGGATTCCCCCCGATATTCAGAATGGACGAGACACGTACTTTCTCGTTTCGAGCCGACTGTTGCTGTAGAATGAGTAGTTCCGACCGACTCGCCCTTCCAATGGGCTTCAAAATCGGAACTCGGGAGTTTCGGCGTCTGACCAGAGGTGAACAGTATGACACGCTCCGCGACATGAAGTGACAAGCCGGAGCTGTGGCAAGTCAGCCAAGAAATGATATGATATTCGGACATTGAATGTGAAGGCTTCGGCAAACCGTCGGCTGTTGTCTATTCGTTGCCGGGAGTCCGTGCCGGTCCTGCCAAATTGTCCAGTTTTGAGTCGGAGATCAACAGGTTGAAAAACAATTGAGCCACTCGATGTTTTTCTGTTGACTCACAGGTAGACCCGCGTTGCACAGCAGACGGAATATGTACAGAATGTATGATGTAGACTGTAAGAATACTAGGAGAGAATGTAAAATATGGCGGATATGATTACACGATGAAGTGGCTGGCTGTGGCTTCCGTAGAATTTCTGATCCACCAAGGGGAAGGATAGCGGTGTAATATGATCCTGAGTAAATATCCATAAGTAATGATATCCAAGCGTTATCAATGCGCGGCGAATAACAAAATGCGGTACCAGACTTGTACCAGATTGCCATGGTCGTGTCTAAAGAGTCTCGGACTCTATGAAGAGTGGCAGGCATGCTGTAGCGATTTGCAAATCAGTGACGCGACCAGCGCAGTCCGGGGCTCGGCCCGCCGATTACATCTCAGGATGACTTCGAGCGCGGTCATGCGCGCTAAAGTCTCTGGAGAGTGTCAACACGGCCTCGTATCGGTTATTCCGGATGATGAGTGAGGACAGGCCCGCGAATACGGTGGTGTGGAGCAGGCAATCCATGCGACGTACACCACCGTAGCGAGTGCGCTCAAAGTCGCGGGACGCTTCGCACCGTGCGTAGAACATGGCTTCGATGCGAGCGCGCTGCGCCGGCGACATGCACTCCCATTCAGGCTGGGTAAGTGGTGCGTGGAGTCCTCTGTATATCGCTGTAAGGACATCCGCGATAGTCACTCCCGTAGGGTTGTACGCTGTGATAACCCAATCCTCCGAGAGGAGGTCGGAAATGACGCGGAGAGACGCGACACCAGGGTATATAGCCAGCTGTGTCAAATGGTAGGCTGACATGACTTGACCAGCTATGCGAGCGGCACGGTGAGGTGCGTGACGAATGTCCCAGTTGACAAGAACTGGGTGGAAGTGTGCAGTCCCAGTGGGAGATGAGGTGACAAGGGAGTTCATGCGTACTTGATGGTACTGCATCGTACGCGAGGGATGCAGCGTAGGGTGGTAGTGAACCAGTTATGAGAGGACAGGTCGAATGAATATTCCCGACCCCAGCATTTATGCAACGGGAATAGCGATGACGAATGTCCGAGCCTGAGACACAAACATTCTTCAAAATGGCAAGTGTCATTGGAGCCGCCCGCTCGTATAACTCTTCCCTTTCAAGGATCCCCTGCATAATGGCGGGTCCCCCCAAGTTAGTAAGTAGTCAGGAGGGCCTATGAAAGGTATCAATTCTAAAGCGGGCTGGGGCCCGCCACCCAACATTCGAACCACCCGTTTCATACCATAGTGGGGAGCACACGAGGCGGCTGCAAGAAATACGTCGCGTAAGCAGATGCCGACTTGCTGTAAATGGCGCGTGTTGCAGGCGGGTGTGTGAACTTGGTCAAAGTCAGCCGCCTGTAGCAGAAATGAGAGGCAGAGGCCCAGACGACAATTACCATCCAACAAAGCCACCACTTGACGTGTCATATGTTTGATCACGGCACATTGAGCGAGGACAAGCACCGAGGTTTGTACAATGACGACAGAGGCGGCGAAAGCGGTACTGAGACCTTGCTCAAATTTCATATGGGCGGGGAGTAAGAACTGAACATCTGTGTGAAAAATGAGAACAGGGGATGCGATGGAATCAAGTCGCCTCGAGGACAGGTCACAGCCCCGACAGGCCAACTAGTTACCCTGTGCACGGATCAGACAACCTCCTGTGGAGTTGCTGACACACGTGCATTGCGGGGCAGGCGCAAGGGCGGCTGCGAGGCAGCGTGGGTTCGTTGGGTAGAGTGTCGGGACTGCATTCGGGCGTGTGAAGTCAGCATCGCTTGATTATTCAAATGTGAGGGTACACAGCTTCGACGAGCTAGTTATGTCCTTCCAAGGGCTCAGTCCAAGTCAAGCGTCAAATCCCCAGAAACCGAGGAGAAAGAAGAATCAACAAAGTCAGTACGCCAAAGTATCACGAGGGTAACGAAACATCAAATACATGTTGGAATACCTAGACAAGACATTGATCCTGGTCATGATAAAAAACATTCGTCGTCGCAAAAACCATCTCACGCAGCCTTTGGGGATGCTCGTGATTTCGATTTCCTTCTTGCGGGTCGTGAGGCATGGAGACTAATAATGAGATCTGGATATCCAATCCGTCCGAGAGCTCAACCGGAGATATGTTGGAATCCCTCGATACAGAGGATGCTTGGGGTAGTGGTTGGTGGAATAGATAAGTGATTTCAGGCGGCAGTCGGTTCAGTAGATGATCCCTCCAGAACGATTTGGTCCGCTCTATCTGCGTAGTCTGAGATGAGCTTGCAGGACAATCGCATTTTTGAGCTGCCACTGGCTGTCAACAGAGGAATTAATTGCAAGGTCAGGGTCGTACCCGGGGGTTTGCTTACTTTGACATCCAGCCATGGAGGCGACTGTTTATTAGGCATGGTCAAAACATCCCACATCGGGGGTCGATGAAGCCCATGTGATTCTCGAGAAGGATTTATTGCTAACATGGCGTCTATGGCGCGGCGTCGAGCGACGAGACGATTCCAGATAACAGCAGACATCATGAAGATAGCAAATATCGACAGGGCACTGACAAGGAAACCGAAGAGCAGGGTCGACGTATCACTGATATGAGTGGGCGCTGGGCTCGTCGATGACAGCGAGGGCGCCGTCGACGATGGGGCCACTTGGTGCAGCGTGGTGGACATGGTCGTGAACGTCTGGCCACCGTGAGTGTTCTCGGACAAACTTGTCCTGGTACGACATTGGCTGCGACATCCATATTGCGGTCATCTGTTTTACGCCACTTCCGATTGGATAGTCTTGGCAGGGGGAGTCATTTCTATATCAGGTAATTAACCCCTCAGGGGCAATGTTCATACCACGGCAAACCAAAATTGATTCACAACGCCGCCCTCTCCGTGTTACAGCAAACTCTGACGGCAGAACGCTCGGGCGTAAACTGTATCACCATCCACCATCTGCTAGACACCCACCAGTTAGGTCACACAACCCAGTTACAGTGGTCATCCGACTCACCATTGTAGTTTGCTCGTTTCGTCCTCCTTACATCCTCCATGAGAGCGATCGTGTGTCTATCCAGTATCTCAACATATGGCTTCAAACTCGTCTTCTCCCAATCGGCACCCTCTCCCGCGACGTCCAGTTCCCGGAGTAACTGAGCAACTGTTGGAACAGCACGTGGATCGAACCGGTCGATATTCGCGGGATCCACGGGTACGCAGACACGCCCTGTTTTGGGGTGGACGCAGAATGGTGCCTTGAGCAAGTGATTTCGGTGCTTGGAGACTTCAGCATCTAAACGGGGATAGGTGTATTGCAGGACAATGTCTTCCAATGCATAGAAGAGACGTTGCTAAACGCAAGCATTTCGTCAGACTGAGGAGAGGAAAAATGCTTGAATTGGCTGACGCGCTCTGTAGCATCGGTCTTGCTGATAAGTGTACCAAGCTCGTTCCACTTTAGTGTAGACGGCCTACTAGGGTCTTTCGACCATTCTGTGCGAAGCGTCTCAACAATTTCCCGGTCTGGAATTAGTTGAAGCAGCGTCTCCCATCCCTCTTCAGAGCCGAAACAATCTTGATCATCTAGAACCAGCGGATTGAACAACGTACGGAGAATAGACAGAGCCCCCGACAGCGATGGAGGAAGTGATTTGTTATTCATCCGGACGTTTACTTTCTTCACCATCTCTTTCCCGCCCTCGACCACTGTCAAAGCGCTGACGAGAGCTCTCCGTTGATCATCTGTCAGATCCATAGCCTGTGGATCACTTATCCACAAGTGTATCCCTCTCCGGCCAGAATAGACCCACAGAAGGTGACGGAAGCCAAATTGATCGACAAGGGAGGAATGAAGGACTTTGACCGCGGCTGCGATAAATCCCCAGCAACGAGAACATATGTCTGCGGCGGAGCAACAGGTGCGAACGCCGTCGTAATCGGACATATCAATATCAAACACAAGCTCACGTCTCTGCGGGGTGAATGCAGAAGAGCGAATGGTTTTTTTGTCGCGGGGCTGAGAATGGATGATCAGTTTCGAATGTCTCTGCGACCAAAGAGAACGCGCACTTTGGCGGAGTACACGGGACCGATCTCAAAACGAGTCGGGTTCAGTGCTAGAGTCTGCTTTTTGAGATCTTCCGCGGTATTGAAGGAGTGATACCGTAGATACACGTCTCCCTGGAGGGTGAATGAAAACTCGCGATGGGTGAAGAGCTTGGTTGGGACGTGCTCGTGGTTCAACCAGGTGAATATCGACTTGAATGGATAGAGCATCCTGTAAAACTGTAACATGACCTCTGGTGAGGTGTCGGCACCATCTGTGGTGGAGGACATGGACGACGGGAGACAAGTGGCGCGTACGTGACAATATACGCGTGACGCTTATCATGTGCGCGGCGTGACATATGAGCTGTCATTCTCAGCGCTTCGTGCGTGTGGGGTATGCATGACTTGGAATAGATCCTTCCCCCGAGTCGCTTAGTACTTCCTCGGTCCGGGCTGACCATTTTTCAGCTGTTGCGTGGGTCGCAGGAGGTGGGCACCGTCGTCGGGAGGGACGCTCGCAGGACAGCTTCTCACTGAACGTGTCGTCATGACTTTGCACTGTGTCTGACCCATCCGGTGTCCTATTTGATTGGTATGCAGATATATATTCACCGCCAGCTCACTTCCCGACTTCCTCCGTCGACTATAAGTTGCACTTCACCTCTTCCGATCCGGCCTTGGTCTCCATCCCTACGATGACTGTCGTACTCACCCCATACTGGTCTGCCGCCGACGGCGCCCAAAAGCTCAAATTAGAAGCACAACGTAAGTCTCGTCCGCAGCGCCTCAGGGACACGGTCTCTTGATCGACCCTACCCTAGCGATGTCGCCGCCCGCAGAGGGTCTTCTCCCCCCTGCGTTCTCTCGGGATATTCACCACCAACGTGTTTTGTCGCAATTGCGCTCCAAGACGAGCGATATTGAAAAATACATCTTCCTCTCTCAATTGAACGACACCGATGTGGATGCATTTTATCATCTCTGTCTAGCCCATATGAGTGTTCGTAGTGTCGGAGTTCACGACTTTTCCTTGTGTTAATACTTATCCTCACAGGAGATCACACCCCTCATTTACACCCCAACCGTCGGAGATGCCTGCCTGCAATATTCTCAGAATTTCAGGAGGCCCAAAGGCCTCGTACGTAGCGATCTATCAGGATCTTATCTCTATACTGAGCACGCAACAGTTCATCTCCATTAAACACAAAGGCAAGATCGGAACTATCCTCCGCAATTGGCCAGCTATAAATGAGGCACGCATCAGCGTCGTGACGGATGGAAAGTCTATCCCAGCATTCAAACTCAGTAGAGCTGAATAAACCCCATAGGTTCCCGTATCCTTGGTCTGGGTGACCTTGGATTGAATGGAATGCCCATCGCGATCGGCAAACTATCACTTTATGTTGCCGGTGCTGGGTAACTATTCTCCCAAATTGTCTACTGTATTTCTTACACTAATGACACTTCAGCATCCGCCCTTCCTCCACGCTCCCAATCACGCTTGATCTGGGGACTAACAATCAAACCTTCCTAGACGATCCACTCTATTTGGGTCTTCGCCAAAGGCGTGCTTCGGAGGCCGAGTATAACGAGTTCATGGACGAATTCATGACCGAAATATCTCGTGTGTTCCCTAAACTCTTGGTCCAATTCGAGGTGGGTACCATACCCACGTCCCGGGGGATTGTTCTCGGATGGATGGTACTGATGCCGGACATCGCAGGATTTCTCTACAGATCATGCTTTCTCTTTCCTCTCCCGCTTCAGGCACCGTTTTCCCGTATTCAACGATGACATTCAAGGCACGGGTGCAGTTATATTGGCGGGGTTTCTCTCAGCCGCACGCCTTTCCCCTCTCCAGCCTCGTGAACATCGTATTCTTTTCTATGGCGCCGGTTCCGCTGGCGTTGGAGTTGCTACTCAGTTGCTTAGCTTCTTTACTCTCAATGGCATGAGCGAGGAAGAAGCTCGTAGCCACATCTGGTTCGTCGACTCCAAAGGCCTCATCTACGACGGTCGTGCGAATGTCGCAGAATATAAGAAAGGCAGGTCATCACGCTACCTTGGGACACCATATCCAACTTATGGTTATGTTACTCATAATTACCAGCCTTCTCTCGAAAGGACTACTCAGGTCCACCCGTGACAGACCTGCTTGAAATAGTCAGCTATGTGAAACCCACGGCACTCATGGGTCTCTCGACCATCAAAGGCGCCTTCTCCGAAGCGGTCATCCGCCGTATGGCCTCGCAGACCCCTCGGCCGATCGTCTTCCCTCTTTCGAACCCTGTACAGCTTTCGGAATGCACTTTCTCAGAGGCTCTTCGAGCTAGCGGAGGCAGCGTGCTGTTCGCTTCCGGGTCACCCTTCCCCGCGGAGAACTTTGGTGGGAGAAGGTGGGAGCCTGGTCAGGGAAACAATATGTACATCTTCCCGGGTACGCCACACTGTTTTATGTTGCACGTGCATTTCAAGCGCCTGACGGTTGCAATGAACTAAGGTCTTGGACTGGGCTCGGTCCTCTGTCGCGCGTCATCCGTGACGGATAGCATGATCGAGGCATCGGCGATTGGGCTTGCGAACTCGCTCTCCTTGGACGAGCGCGCGTTGGAGCTCATCTACCCTCGCATCGAGCGTATCCGCGAGATCAGCGCACACATTGCGGTTCGCGTCATTCGCACTGCACAAGCAGCGGTCAGTTGCTAGCCAAGTACTCCTAGACCTTGAATGCCCGCAAAACTGATCCATCATTTCCAGGATGTCGACCGTTCGTCGGACCTCAGGAAACTGACCGACGAAGAACTGCTTGAATTTGTTCAAAAGAAGATGTGGAATCCTCAGTGAAAGAGGAAGCGCTTATCCGATGACTTGTATTACTATCGTTTTCGAGTTTATAGATCGCTGGGTTCTGAAATGTGGCGTATGTACAATGAGGTATTCGAGTTTAGCTAGGCGCCTGCCAACTTCTTTAGTACGGAAAATTCTCGATGCCCAGTGGCTTTGCACAGGGAATGGAATCGAGAATCGGAGTCCGCCAAGAGGGTCGCTGCGCGATCAAACTCTACGATGCGACCTTCATCGAGGAGCATCACCTACAAGTACCGATTAGTTGGAAGGAAACATCCGACCACGGACGACTTACGCGATCATAATCAATGACAGTACGAAGTCGATGTGCAATAGTGAGTATCGTGCTAGAAGCGAACTCACTGGCATCCAGTGTTTTAGCCCTATTTAAGCCAAAAAGACACGAAAAGGGCTCACTGTCGGATAGTTTTGCTGATAAGCTCGTCGGTCGCATAGTCGACGCTTGCAGTGGCCTGGACAAATGGTCCTATCAGACCTCGATTTGCTCTTGCATACCAACTAAAACACCTACTTCGTCCATGACCAGCACTTTGGAACGTTTCAGGATTGCTCTGGCCATGCAAAGAAGCTGCTTTTCACTGAGTTTGCCAACGTGAGCTGTATGAGGGCGGGGGTTCTGGAAAACCAATAAAGACACACCCAGTGGAGAAGTTATCACCACCCTCAGAAACAGGGGAATCAAGATTTCGGAAGATGTTGACGTTGATCGTCTCTGGTGTCTCTTCAGGAACGTCCTCAGAGGGTATCAAGTGCACACGACGGAGGGCTTCAAACTTTGATAGCGATGTTCAGCGTTTGCCACGAAAGAAGATTATAAACGTCACCCACAATGTCCGCGTCTTCGTACTCATTGAAAACATCCAAGGTGGACCGCAATGTTCCACTCAAAATCGTAGGGTCCTCTGTACGAAGGGTTCAACGTGCATTCAATGTGGGTTAAAATGAGATGTACTTACGAGGTATAATCGTAATTTTGCTTCGCAAGTCAGTTAAACCAATTTTTGAAATGTCGACGCCATCGATAACGATCTTTCCTTCCGTCGCCTCCACGAATCGGAAGAACGAGAGCGCAAGTGTACTCTTTCCGGAGCCGGTCCTGCCTAATATACCAATCTACATTCCACGGAATCAGAAAAAAGCGCGCTGGCTGGCTGTCCATAGTGCTGTTGTACCTTTTCACCAGGTTGTACCTCAAAGTTCAGATGATGTAGTACGTTGGGAAGTTCAGGCTTGAAGCAGAATTTCGTCACTGATATCTGACGAAGAAAGGTAGACGCACAGCATATCGGATGACCAGGTCCTCGCATTTGATGTGACCATTCTCTGGCCAAGATGCATCAGGCCGGGGTTCTACGAACTCAGGTGGTTCGCGTGTGAGCTCAGAGTATTCTTTGACACGTTCAAGAGCAACCTTGTCCAGGGTCAGTATATGTCATCAAGACAGAGATCTGCAATTCTAACCATGGATTGTTCCAGTGCGACGAAGCGCCGCACCAGGAACAAGAGCTACAACGAACGACATGATCAGTCATGACTACAGATATCCTGACTAGAGATTTAACGCACGTTGTGGGTTATGCTAGAAGCAAAAGACAGGGCAAATCCAGCCAAGGCTGCAGATATGCTCGGATAAAACACTGCAACCGTACCAGTCAAGCCGACGACAAGACTCGAGAGCAGGTTAAATCGCATTGAAAGCCAGCGATTTACTTTAGAATATCATCAGTAATTCTGGTCGTTTTCTAAGCCCAACAGTACCCACCTCCCCACATCCAGTAATAAGGGTTTGCGTTCTGAGCGTAGAGAAAACGTAAATGGACATCGAACGTAGTCATCAACGAGTCACTCACAGTATCAACACAGCGGATCATGTCACGCAAGAACTTCGACGACGCCCCAAACGCACGTAAGATCGCAACGCCAGCAATGGTCTCTCCATAGATCGAGTACAATGGCGACCGGGTCACGGAGTCTTCAAATTGCTGGATTAGATGTCGGGTCCAAACAAAGCCGTGAAGTCCCTACCAAGACGTCTCATGTCCCGTGCTGTCTGACCGTACACTTTGGCCACTGGGGGTCCATCAGTTTGGCTGACCGTCAGGACACCAAGATTCCGCACCGTTATAGTAGAGATAACTGAGGGCCAAAGCCGCAATAATAAAAGGGAGGCCGCCAACGATGCTAATCGTGATGATGATGGTCGTCGCCGCTAAACCGTAAACAATGCTACGTCCAAAGTTGTCAGACATAGAACTGTCGATTCCTAGAGAAAAACGAATGCGATAAACGCTCCAGGAACATGGAAAACTGTCATACCCTCGAAGTCCTTCCCAAATCGGTTCAAAAGACGGCCACGGGACACGGTATCATGGAAGCGAATGTTAGCGAATAGAACAGTTTCCAGCAACCCTGCAATCCGCGTGAGTGAAGAACAAGATTCTCGGGATAATGCTCTCACTCTTGTAGAGGATGGTCGATGCATTGATAGAACCAGTGTCTGCGCAAGCCAGTCAGCATTGGAGCTTGTCACCGATAAACATGACCTACAGAGAATATAGAATCGGAACACATTCAGAAAGAGCCCTGGAATGACATATTAATTGGCGAAGGCTCATGTATCCCTGTACCTACCAAAGATCGTGACCTTGAACTTGTGTCAGAAAACGCTTCAGCAAGAGCTGTAAACCTCATACCGCAGCATAAATGGCGATATAATACACTGGCCCGTTGCGCTCGGCTTCGGCAGGATCAGCGCCAGACCACGTCCTAATGAAGGATATCAGTATCACAACAGTCACCTCGACCTGCAGGCTCAAACCCACTTTAGCCACCAATTCTCCACAACCGGACTCAATGCTCCGAGTAGAAGGGAAAGGCCAAAGATGATCCAATATTTGTACCCTCCACAAGCTTTGATATAAGTCTCCCAAATATCCCGACCGATATGGCCAACCGCGCGCTTCTCTTCCTCAATCAGTTTGCGTGGGGATTTCTTCTTCTCTGGTTCTGGTTTGCTCTCTTCAGTCGTGAAAGCAGTGGAACTCGTCTCGGAGACCGGTTCAGTCTCTGTTTGAGATATGGCTTCCGCTGATTCGTGCTGCTTTTGGACCTCAGCGACAGGAGCCGGTACGTCTTTCTCATCCGCTTCCCCTGCGCTGGCGTGCACGAGAGTCGCCATAACAGGCGAAGTAATGAATGAGTCGCGGTCACCCTGGAATGCTACGCGTCCGTTATCAAGAGCAACGACATAGCTAGCACCAGGGGCACACAGCTGGACATGATGGGAAACCAAGATGACCGTTCGTCCGCGTACTAACTCGCCTTTCAAACATTCGTTATAGAGGTGGTGCGCTGTGTGGGCATCGACCGCGGACAGTACATCGTCGAGAAGTAGGATGGATGCTCGAGAGTACATTGCACGAGCCAGTGAAACTGTAGAAATGCGATCAAAAGTCGAGTGTAGCGGGATACAAAAACGGGCTTACCTCGAGCTTTCTGACCTCCGGATAAGTTAACCTTCAAAGATGTCTAAGCATGCTACATCGGACTATAAAAACAAACCTACACCACGTTCACCAATTTCGGACTCGTCTCCGTCCTCGAGAATAAGAAGATCACTCTCTAGTGCACATGCTTCGAGGGTCTTCTTGTATCGCTCTTCATCATAGGGAAGGTTGAAAAGGATGTTGTCTTCAGATAAATTAGCATTAAGCCCGATCGATATGTGATGCCTTAAGTTACCTTTGATGGAGGCATTCCGAAGCCATGCGGTCTGAGGACATGATATTAGGAGTTTCTCCTGTGAAAAGGGAGATAACATACCTGAGGAACATACGCGCAGACACCATCAACGACCCAGTCTTCAGGGGAGGCTACCTTTTCCGAGAAACCCGCAAGGACATCAGGCGGAGACCTGGGGCATACAACTTGACCGGCTAGAACATCTGCTTCGCCGAGAAGTGCTGGACGAGTGATTGGACGAGTGATATGTTAGAGACACTTGAAGGCCAATTTTGTAGTGCCGCGTACCCAATAACAACAGCGTCTTTCCACTTCCAAGTTTCCCGCATACTAAAGACAACTCGCCTTCAGGGAAAGACAAAGCAAGGTCAAGTAATATGAATTTAGCCCTAGGAGTACTCGCAGTGGATGGTGTCCCGCTGCCACTTTGGTGAAGGCGATCCTGGGGCCAAGTGATTGTCGCGTTTTGAAGTGCGATTTGCTGAGACTGCATGTCCAGGGGAGGAACCGGTTTGACTTCTGCACCATGAAGATACTTTTCAATACGGCGAAGAGAGACGAAACCCTGAGAAGATCACTGCTCAGATGAGTGGACTGTGGGGCATCCTTTCATCTCACCTGGAGCATGTTGATGAATGTTTCTGGAAGGGCATTCAATGCAAACTTCATCTCGTTGAAGACTTGACGAATTATTAGAGATTTGAGAAATATTCAGGAATCATTCTCACCAAGAATCTAATACCAACAGCAATCAGTCAGTTCGCGGTTATATAATCCAAACTGACTTACAGAAGTAAATGCAGTCGAAGGAGTTAGTGTCTGCCCACGAATAACTGCAAAATGCCAGAACGAGACTATGGTGACTATGATTGGTGAGCCATCCCTGTGGTACGGCTGTTAGAATTGGCTTTGAGACGCAGCGAGAGGATAATACCAGAGCACATTGAATAACAGTTCAATCATGTAACTCAATTTTTGATATTTGAGCTCTCTTTCTCGAACTTTTAATACCCTTCTCTCGAAACTGCGTTCCCAAGCCATGAACTTATGCGAATGTCAGTTTTACGTATCATCGTGAATGGAGGCCGTCACCTTGAGCATACGGATCGCACCCAGAATCTGGGTTTCTGGCATCACCAAAGGAACATGATGCTTGGGATTCAGTGACCCCACATACCTCGTTCATCAAAGCCACACGCTCGTCACGCGTTTTCATCAAGTTCTCTTGGGCGTTGACTACTACCTTGCCTCCGTAATGGTTCAAGGGCAAAAACAAGCAGATTACAGCAAGCCCAACGAAACACGACACGCCAAGTAGATCGTAAAGGAACCAGGTGCCGATGACGATTTCGATTGGTGAATCTATGCGGCCGTGTTAGTGACAAAACAGGCGTCTAGTAATAACAAGAATAGATCCGTACCAACTAACGCGAACATGTGCCACGAGAAATCACTGACGCGATCGACGTCTGTCGTCATAAGTGTCATGATCTGCGCCTTACTCGAAAAGTCATCTTCATCGGCGTTGCTCTCTTTGTCTTTGTGCTTGTCGCCATCCTTGGACGTGTCCGCAGCACCGGAGGAAGAAGCGACGTCCTTGCGCACAAGAGTCTTGCCGAATAGAGTTGTGTTTAATTGAATCCTCAGACGAACCTGGACGGTGGTCGTGGCAATCGACCAGAGTTGCCCAGTAGCTTGACATGATTGTCAGTGATCAACATGCATCGTTGGCTCACGAATGCGTCTTACCAATGTCGACGAACGCAGTTGAAAATACCATGCCCGCAAGATAGAACCAGCCCCAGCTGCGGTCCTCTCGGTTAGGATCCGACTCCAGGTACATAACCACTTGTCTCAGGAACAACGGCGGTGCGTAGAACAGGCAAGCCGAGACAGCAGCCAATAAAACCAATGCGGTGAGGGGCAGGGAGTTGACTCTGAGAAGCCTATATGCGAGCTCCCAGCCGGACCCTACACGGGGGCGCCACCAACGGAGGCCCCATTTGACGGTGCGTATGGTGCGTCGCATGGAAGCGTATAGGTGGGTACCTCGCATGCTGGCCGGAACGACCGGCAAGTCACCAATCTCGAGAGAGTCTGAAGTATAACCAAGCATAACCACCTTGGTGGTGTAGTTAAATAGCAAATAACCCCAGACGGAAGCTCCGACAACACCACAGACGTTGTTTTCGTCACGGTTCGTTGCAGTTTTGATAATCTTGTCGGAGTAGAGGGTCTCGGACGGGTAGTGCAGGGGCGGACCCATGGGAATGGTGAACACGATGACAGTGACAATGAAATAGAGGACAACGACTGTATACCGAATTCCAAGCAATGCGGAGAAACTCTGGAGCATGGACAGGCTGATGGGACGAGAGGTTGGCAAGATAGCGGCGGCGAAGAGGAGTGTCGTGGGCACAAAAGTCAACACCGCGAGGTGAATGAGTGACTGGGAATGAGGTTTGACTCCATTCTGATGAACAGCGCGAGCGGCGAGCGCAGTGAGATAGAAGGCATACGCGACGTGCAGAGCATAGGTTAAATTGCTGTCACCCTCTCCGGCGGAAAAGGTCCATCCTAGACTGGAAGACTGGAGAACGAGGATCGCCGCAAGGAGGACGGAAACTAGCAGTTTCCAGAGGCGAACCTACAGCACGGGAGGATAAGTAGGAAAGACAGAGCAAGTCGTGTGTGTGCCTGCCTTATTCCAGAAAGCTACTTCGTCGATTGGATAGCCATCCACAACATCTTCTGGACGCGTCACGTCAAAAGGGTCACGAAGCAGGGACTCTTCCTGTTCACCAGAGGTGGGAAGTTGAATTTTTGGATGTTGGGACCGCGTAAGATACAAGACGAGAAGGCTCCCAAGACCGGTAGCTGCTAGAATAGCAGCGATCGGGAGCTGGTACTGAGGCATATCAGGATGACCAGAGTAAGCTGGTACTGGAACGCGCCTGAGAACAGTCTCGAACTCGTCAACAAAATATAAGCAATTACGGAGAGATGACTGGACCCCGGAACCGAGTACCGCACGCCAAGTCCAACTTGTTACAACGGTCTAAGTATAGGTCGATGTACAGCGTCGAGTCCTGAAAGACAGAGAACACCATCACAGTGACTCACAGAAACGATAGATATACCCTTTAATACCCCTGTAATTGGCCAACGTGTGGTTTCTCTACTAGGGTGGAAAGACTTTTGTTTTCTACTCAAGTTGTCTATGCCGCACAAGCCCCACCGAAATGAAAATCCAACTGGGCCAGCGGTTCTCTTGCTTGTACTATAAAATTGGTTTAAAAAGCGACTCGATGGATGCACGACAGCTTACCCAGTGCAGATCTTTGTCGAGGGCCACCAAGTTCCTCCTGTCCCATATTTGGATTGACGGCGTCGAGACGAAAAGAGTCGATCCCTACCTCAAGTTGTGTGGGATCACACTATAGATTGATGCCATTTACTCTCTGTAGGGCAGTTTTCAGAGCGGATATGCCAGGGGGACCTTGGTCGTTCGAGTGTCATACGAGCAGGCTGACTTTCCGGCCTGACATATCCATGGTATCCGTGATCGATGCCATCTATGACTTTTCAGGAGAAGTTGACGATGAGCTTCATTAAAGTAAAGTACTGTAACTAAGAAACCTTTGGTCCGATGAAAACTCGTCGGTTAATTGACTCTCCTCGTCTTCGTTCTCCACGTACACCACAATGTAGTCATCCCCATGTACAGACTTTGGGAGGCGAATCGGTCGCAAAGACTCAAGGGAAGATCGGTCTATTCCAGGCGAGTTATGGCCCGAGATTGAGAGGGTACACTATTTTCCCCGCATAACGTTCAACATGCCGCATGAAATCACCAGTCTGGACTGGTTCGTCCGCGACTGGGCTCGACTCGCATGGAACTCTCATTTCTTGTCATCCATATCCCACTGTCTCATCCGGATCAGTCAACCGGAAATTGTGTTTTGAAAGTTGTGGACTCTAGGATGACGATGATATATTCATTCTCGTGAAGTACATCGTCAAGCGGAAATACACGGCTGAAATCGATTTGCACTAGCCTAGGCTGCACTCATAAACGTGGGTGAAGAATCCATCAGCCCTGAAACCAGATAGCATGGGCTCTGATACCAAGCTGCACTCACCGAAGGACCTCACACGGACAACTGCCCCCGCGCTAGGGTCGAAGATGAGGGCGAAAAGTAAACCCTTGGATAAGTCAGTAGGCAGGATAACAGTGAGGTAAGAGCTAAAATACTCGTTCCATGTTGGCAATCGGATGACCGGTTCTTCTAAGCTGCCGCCGGCACTTGTGGCTCTCGAGCAGGCCAAGTGGGGCCCAGTGCCCGCTTACTGCCTTTCTTCCGGATCAGTTAGCAGGGTTCAAGTTTCCTAGCGAACGGGCTAAACTTTCCAATCTCGTGCTGTGGTCGACTGGCGATCTCCTTGCCTAGATAACAGTAAACAGTTATACAGCCGCCGTGTCCCCAAACGGACGATAGGGGTGACAGTGATATAAACGCTTAGCTGCTTGGCACCCTGACATCGGATCACAGCCACCAACATGTTTTTTCGGGTCATCTGGCTATTACTGCAAATTTCATTTGAGAACACACATCATCGATTCATCCATCATCTCGTGCGACTGTGCCAACTGATCACCAGTCACGAGTTGCCGTTCAACGTTCACAGATCCCAGACCACGCAGTGACGGGGTCCAGGTAAATGAAGTTCTCGCAACGACAGGCGCTCAGTTCCAGCATCCATTACTACTAATCCAATACAATAATGAGCATTCGCGAAGGTGGCGGTCAGTATTCTAACCCACTTCCTTTACTTAAAAACAGTCTAGGGTCAACTGACGAGACTGTCGGACGCACCGCCACATTTCGGTGGGCAATCAGCCTGCCATCACAGGTCCGAAGCGTGGCCAGTATTTTTTCACTGTCAGCGTCCCGTGACAGTGGACCGCACCTCTGCCACAACACGTATCACTGTTCATCCCCGCGGTTACTTTTTTCGGCCGCTTGCTGGTTACCATCTGGAGCGGTCCGCTGACACCTTTAGTGCACATGCCCTTGCACAATTGGTTCGCCGTGTAAGTGAGCCCACCAATGCAGGACACATGACACTATCAATGATACTAGCCAGTCTCCAGGTGTCAGCTGATGGGGGCGTCGCCACAAACACGAGGCCTTCACAAAACGCCACCCCAGTGGCATTGGTGAGTTTGATGGGTCAAATTAAGCGAAAGCATATTTCACAAATTGTGCCCGGGATAGCCTATGTACCTACTAACGATAGCATTGCCGATTGGAATGCGCGACGCCAAACTACCTATGCAAAGATAATAAAACAAACTAGGGTTTTGCGACAGAACATGATGTCGGGTAATATCCAAGGGTTCTAAACGCTAGAGGTTTACTTGGTATGGCCAGCATCGATTCAACCAAGAATGCTTTCTCCAATACGTTACCATGTCGTGCTCTTGAGCCGAACACGGTAGGCTGCCTTCGAAGTCGCGTCCCATGCGGTTCCTCAGGACGCCTGATTCCTACTGGTATCACATGTACCGCAGAGAGCACGGGGTCTCGCACCGGATCACAAAATAAATGACGGACTCACGGCGACTCACAGGTCTTGTTGCTCGCATCTTCTTTCCGTGACTAAATACTCCGAATTCTTGTCACTTTTCCACCCACGTCCGGAACAACTCCAACCAGTGGTCGGGGCACTCGTTGGTCTCCATTCGGACGACGTAAAACCCGTCTCCCCCCACATTGACACTGGGGTTGTTCTGGTGAAATAACATGTGGCCTGCTGTGACTATGTCGTACCCAGCACATTGCATTTATTTCGCCGATAGTACCATAAAGCAACGCTCGGCTAGCACTGTGTAACCGAGCGGTTAGGTAGGATCACATGATGTATACTACCCTGTTGAGACCACGCAGAGTTTGCCAAGTAAAATATCATCTCTGCGCAAATACAAACACACTACGCACTTTTCAGACTAGGACTACCAACTCGATACTATATCCGATACATCTCGTTCCCTGCGCCTACTTCTAGCCCTCGGCAACTCGATTGTTATCCTCCGATCTCATGGTCCGGGAGCTTCCTTCAACTAACCGTTGGAAGGTTCGTCGGCCGAATGTCCGGTTTCTCGTATCACAATACCGGCGTTCTCGTCATGCCTGCGACGTGGACGTTCTATGTTCAAGCTTCATCCATTCGAGCGCTAGCGAGCTTCGCTCGTAACTCCCGACGTGGACCCTCAAGGACTACGGGATCGTCTCATACTGCCCGATCAAAATCAAATCAGATCCCACCAGGTACGTATGGTAGAGCATCCAAGAAGCAACCAATATTGTGTCAACACATTCGGCCGCAGCCCATTAGGAAGAACTCCAGATGGTTCCATGCATGGTCGAGCTGACTAAGTAGTTACTCGACTGGCAAGGCCGCTGCAAGGTTACCTTGGCTGATTCGATCGATCCGTTCGCTCGATGGTCACCATCACCACCAATTTTGGGTGGTCCATGTGTGTTCGTCAATATAGTTCTCTCACCCGGATCGCGAGGGCCGTGCTGAAAAGCCCGGGGCCCGTCTATAAGCCCGGTGAGTGCCCAAACCAGACTAAAGTTGGCTTTCCTTGGCCAGTACTCGACTTGAACCGCTGAAGGCTGATAATCGGTTGTGCGTTTGGTTCAAACATGGTGCGTTGTAGTTCCGTTCACCCTGACTAGACCCCAGGGGTAAGAGTTATCCCATTTGGACAATTTGAATTGTTGGCCGCCATCTGACCGCCTTTACGGATCCAAGCTAGCACAGAAAGATAAGAACGTGTATATCAAGAGGAATATTATCAGAGTCGCGTTCACCAAGTACCGCGACAGGTTTACAGTCATTCTTTGCGCGAAACACCCAGTTGTGATTTCAATATCCTCAGATCATCGACCCATCCACCCCTGATGGTTTAACCATAATTTATCGCCGAGAATAGAGTAAGCGGAGTAACTCACACCGTCCACAAGCAAGAGCTCTCCACAGACGTATTGACTCGCACTACTCGCGAGAAAAACGACGGGACCCGCAAAATCTTTGGGGTCACCCCACCTCCCGGCCGGAATTCGCTCCGAGATTTGCCTGAACCGCGTTTCGTCCGCCAAGAGCCGCTCGTTCCTAGGAAGGGAACCATTGAACAGAAAGGTAAACAAGTTGCCCCGTGTGCAAAAGATAAGAATGTTTTCTAGTTGTTTGACACCAAGAGCCCCAATTCCGCCAATCTGTGAATCGACGGGAATGGTGTGACGAGACGATACCCACCCACGTCTGTTCTAAAAACCGAGATATCAAAGATAGCTCACATGTCTGTGGTAATGTAGCCTGGGCATATGCCATTAACTTGGACGTTGTGTTGGCTCCATTCGTTGCTGAGAGCTTTGGTCAGCTGTCCGAGTGCTCCTTTTGCGGAGGCGTACGCAGGGACTGTGAGACCG
The DNA here is from genome assembly GCA_003313155.1 of Boletus sp. MG95. Lineage (NCBI taxonomy): Eukaryota > Fungi > Basidiomycota > Agaricomycetes > Boletales > Boletaceae > Boletus > Boletus sp. MG95. Next base: position 17,460 of record QGOH01009712.1, on the reverse strand, counting down.
CCTTGAAAGGTCATGAGGGAACAAAAGTTAATTATCTTTCCTCTCCGCAGAGGGACCATGTGGCGACCAGCTGCCTGTGAAAGTAGCCAGACTGATTTAAGGTTGACATTCAGAACCTAGGAAGCCAATGAGTAAAACTGGGTTAGAGAAAGGTGGAACCAAACGAGAGGTAGAAAAACGAGATTAAACACGGAACCAATGTAAAGAGATGACACACATCGTCCCAGTCTCTCTCTGAGAAACTGACGCTTGGCGATCTCCGCTGTATGCCGGCGCAGTTTACGAGGACGTGCACATTTCCACCCATGAGCTCGAGTGCCTTTGGGAAGAGTTCTCGGACCGCGTCCAGGTCAGCTAGGTTGCAATAGACGATCTGCGCGTTCCCTCCGAGAGCGCGTATGGCAACTGCGGTGGCCGTGTTCGGCTCACTGCCCAAAGGGGGTTCTCTCTGGACAAGACAAATAGAAGCACCTGCTTGGGCCAATGCTATGGCGCATGCAGCACCTATGCCTTGATTAGTCAATTTTGGGGCCGCGTCATTGATTCGGGGAACGTATGGCATCGCATAAATGGAGACGAAGAAACGGGTCAATGGCAGAGTCAAGTGAGCAATAAGTACGTTACCCCTAGTAGCACCGGTGATGAGGACATTCTGGCCGGACAGGTCGAACAGCCTGGGCGACGGAAGGGCTGGTGTGGGATCCATGAGGTAGCGTGAATGTCGCACCCAGAAGGCGTGCTTAAATTCACTGAGCGGTATTGCTTCCCTGCACAACTGGTGTCAGTCTGATCTACCCTGCTGATCGGCGGAAGGACCGATGTTCCGGTTGGGAAAATATTTCTTCGACGTCCATTTTATAACGAAAATAACAATAAAATGCAGGGAGTACATATCGTGAATCTGAACTCGGCAGAGTCCGTAAAAGGTACGTGTCCAAATCGGGGTATAATAAAATTGAGGAATAGAATCGGGAGTTTGCGTCTGATGAGGTGTCACAAAATGTGACAGGTTTTATGTCATCCTGCGTTGGTACAGCTCGGATGACGGACCGGCCAAATCTAAGGTATACCCTGTTTGAGCAGGCATCTTTCGTGCCGGTGACTCTCCTCACGAGATCGCTACTTCTTCAAACCCTATAAGACTATCTGCATGGTTTTAATTCACCACCTTCATCCCCCTTCTTTTTTTTTTCAATGGCCCCTGCACAAGTCCACACTCAGCGTGCTGCTGTCCTATATGGCCCCAAGGACCTTCGTCTCGAGGAGCGTCCTATCTGGCCGCCGCAGTATAACCATGCCCAGGTTGCTGTAAGGGCAACGGGTCTCTGTGGAAGCGACCGTGCGTATCGTCCGCTTCGGTGAAAACATCCTTGCTCATTACACGTCTCCTCAGTTCACTACTACCTTGAAGGGCGGAATGGTGATTTTGCCATCCAAGCCCCGCTTGTCCTCGGCCATGAGTCTGCAGGCGTGATCGTCTCGGTTGGTCCCGGAGTAAAAGGTCTCGTGCCGGGCCAACGCGTTGCAATCGAGGCGGGCGTCATGTGCCAACACTGCAATCACTGCGAGTCTGGACGCTACAACCTTTGCAAAGACATGCGCTTCGCCAGCAGCGCCAAGACGTTCCCCCATCTCGACGGGACACTACAAGATCGCATGAATCACCCCGCACACGTCCTTCATCCGTAAGTCGTTGGCGTATGTCCATCGTTCGGCCCCTCTAACTCCCCCGTCAGTCTACCCGATAATTGTAGTTTCGAGGAAGCTGCGTTAGCAGAGCCTCTTTCCGTCCTGATACATGCCAGCAGACGTGCAGGTCTCCGTAAAGGCCAGCGCATTCTTGTCTTCGGTGCTGGAACTATCGGCATCCTCGCATGTGCCCTCGCAAAATCATATGGCGCTTCCCGAATAATGGCCATCGACATCAACCAGCAACGGTTAGATTTCGCCAAGGCCAACGGGTTCGCTTCCCAAACACATTGCTTGTCCATTGCCCACAAACCTAAAACGTCGGAGGAGCAATTGCGAATCGCCAGAGAAAACGTGTCGCTCGCGTTGGCGACCTTTCAAGTCTCCGATGGCTTTGACATCGTGTTCGAGTGCACCGGGGCCGAACCGTGTATCCAGATGTCAATATATGTAAGCATGATAGCGCTTGCTTGGGGTGGGGTGGAACGCTTACTCGGGATATTAAACAGGCTGCCGTTACTGGTGGCAAAGTCATGCTTGTTGGGATGGGTACTCGAAATGTTATGTTACCCCTGTCAGCGGCTGCTTTGCGTGAGGTCGACATCCAGGGATCGTTCCGTTATGCCAATACTTACACCGATGCCCTTTCTCTCCTTGCTTCTGGAGAGCTACAGGGCATCGGCAAGTTGGTGACCCACCGCCTGAACCTGGAGGACACGCCACGTGCTTTCGAGTTATTAGCCCGCGGAAAAGACGAGGACGGAAACATGGTTATCAAGGTCATGATCAACTCGTGATGCTACGATTTCTGGAAATACCCCCATCTCGGAGTTTCTGCTAGATCTTGCACTGGAACGTTTCTCTAGCATTTCTTAGGTTACAGGAGCACATCTTTATATTAGCTTGACCTGGCGTTCGAGCAACATGTAACTCGATTCATGTACAGTTTTGCAATCTCTGATAAGGCGCTGCCTTGACTATTTCCCAGCGTGTTACCCGACGTATCTCGCCCGAGTGAGGTCACCGATCACAAGTATAACTTGTAGACAGGACACGTGTGGTAGCGTGTCAACCCCAAGGGGGGGGGAAGTACGTTTAGCTAAAGCTGTCGTACCTGTGAATCAGTGGTGTGGAATCGGCTCCCAACACGTTCCGACGTGTGAATGGATCTTGCGCAGACTAAGCATCATCTTCTCCCGCGAAGATTAGGGACGACAGGTATCTTGAAAGATTCCAGGTGGAAGGACGATTTAGGAATTGGATTGGGACTAAACCTACCGAGGGTACAACCTGGAGCGACCGTCGGACTTCCGACGGGTTCTGAATTGAAAAACCTGAAGACTCACGGGGACAAGTGTCGATAGGGTGTTCACCAAAGTAGTTATCTTTGTGCGCCCCCAGACAACGGAGGTGCGAACCATCGGGGGCTGTTTCGGGGTCGATGTACTCATTTTCGCGGACCAATCTCGGCGGGCCCACTGTGACTACTGCGCCAGTTATGGTTCGGCTGGTGTACAGGGGCGAATGCGAATGCCGCTCCTGTTGTGCCGCCGCCGCCACAGAAGTCAGTTGTGGTCTATAGTCACGTATTATCCGAGGATCAAGGGTCAAGTTTCGGACCTATGTCAATCGGGATCAGAAACCTTCACGACTGGGACAGCACTAGTTGGTGTGGATACGTAGCATTGTCGTGATGAAGAAAAGCGGGGCCCAACTTGATCGAGTGGATCTAGTGACATTGTCGTCGGGGAACGCCGTGGGCGCACCTGAGGATTTCTGCAGAGCGGCCCTACTAGGAACCCGTGTGGTTTGTTATCTGTCTATCTAAGCGCTACGAGGGGGGAGGTCTGGCAACGTGCGCGATCGGGGAACCTTTGGTCATCGCTGGCACGGAGGCGTCCTGAGTGCCAAGGCAAAGTGCTGTCTTCCTGAACCCTTTTGGTATTCCGAGTTCCCAAACCTTGCTCCAATATCGCTACTTGATCGAGTCTCGACTTTGTGACGGTTCCTGGTACGTCAGTCAGTGACTCAACGCGGAGGCCCGTCGACTCTTCACTCGCCTGGACGGTCCAGGTAAGTAACAAACCGACCAGAACACCGGCACCTCGCCGCGTCATCAGACTGCCATCTGTTCGGGGAACAACAGCAAGGTTGACGAATTGGTAAACAATAATCAATAGCAAAATTTTTTTGAGGGACGTTCCCATGCTCGTGCGGCGGACATCCCCGGTGAAGACGTTTCAGCTCTGATAGTACTGATAGCGAGATACTGTCATTTGATCGTACTTGACCTCTTATGCAAACTGCCCAATCATTTCAGTTGCCATCGTTTTACAGAGTTGAAATTTCACGGGAATGGGTACTCAGACAAGGGACGACGAATCGATGGTAGGTTATAAGGTGTTGTGTTTGTACCTCGACCACACCTATCAAGATGATCGGGCCACTCGGATCCTAATGATCGCGTTTATGAATTGAAGAGATGAAACCTAGCCAAGGTCAGTAGAGTCGATTCTATCATGCCCGTGACGAGTTTCAATCTCCTCTTTGGCAGCATCTGGAGCCGCTTATGCCGCCGGTCTTCTGAGATTGGAGTTTGAAATTTGAGGCCCCGTTCCCACTCGGCCATTGTCGGCAGTGCCGTGGCACTGACAATTGGACGTACTCAAAAAGTCTTTTTGACTTTTTATTGTTACAGAGTAGTGCCGAGCATGGCGCAGTACGAAGTACTTCACCCATGTGCATTTAATGTCCTACCTCATTCCAGAGAGCACCTCAATCATTTCTGCCCCTCTAGACAGTTAGACATTCTTGCTTCTTCTTAGGTTTTGCCGTGGTAAATGCTCAAGGTCTTGGCTGTAAGCGGCAGCGCAGACAAACCAAGTTGACAACGAACCCCGCTTCATGATCCTGCTTCGTTGAGATGGCTTATCAAACACACCGCGCAGAGTTTGTCTACAAAGAGAGGACACTCACCGCGAACTTACGCATGGGCATCCCTTGTTTGCAGTATTCGCTCTCGGCAGCGACTAGCAATTGGATCGAAAACAGGCTAGTCAAGCAGACCTGGTGGGAAGTCGACTTGGCGGTTGTGTAAAAGCCTCACTCGTGCTTCCGCCTCCTTATTGATGTGTAGGATCGAATAAAAATGAAAGACAGCACAAGGGCATGATGTAAGTTACCTATCTGATCCAGAAACAAAGTGCCCGTCAACGTCTGCATGCTCTCAGGGTGTGGTGCCGTACTCCCTTTCGATGCCAGCTTTCGACATACATCCATGGGATAGAGCGACTCTGAACTCACCCCTTGAAGGCAGAAACACTTCGAAAGCATATACGAAATCCGTATCCGAGGTTGAACAGCCAAATCTATGTTAAGCTTGGTGAGTTCCCGGTATCATTGAATGCGAACGCAGCAATAGTCTCGATCTTCATCCGACAGCATAAACCGATACGTTGCGTGAGCCTGAACACGCTCTAGCCTGTCATGCAGCACGAATACACTCATTGCAGTCTTGAGGGATTCTAATCACAAGTTCAGAGGAGTGCTTGAACAGCCGATGCATTCGTGGAACCGGACTCTCTTCCTGTCTCCGATCATGGTACTTGCACCACATAGACAGCGCACCAGGCGAGTCTTCCACCGCGCTAACAGCTTGGCTTTTGGTAACAAAATGGTGTCTCAAGGTCGAGAGTGAATGGTAGTGTGCCCTCTTCTGTAGCCCCAACACGCTGTCCTTGGTAAAGAGGGTTGTTTAAGAGAAGTAAAAGTCCGTGATAAACGCTCACAGATATAAAGGGAAAAATAATAGAGAAGACCACAATCGAATAAGCACTTACTTCCTTGCGACCACTTCCGCATCGAACAGCACATAACTCCCTGCCGCCAAAGGAGCGTGAAGAACACGTATATGACAGCCGGGAGAGGAGGCGAATTCAGACGCTGGAAGGAGGACCACGTCCTCGCTTTCAATTTGGTAAGAATTCGCCTTGACCTCCCGGTGACTCATGGCATTGCATCCTGGCTGTGCAATCTCCCAGCATGCGAGCGGTGAACGAGATGTCCTAGATAGTTCCTACGCCGAACGGGTTCCTCCCAGAGTCACCGATCACCAACAAAGAATTGCCTACCTGTTCTTCCATATCAGCTGCGTCCTGTCGCGCCCTGTGTGGTGCAGATGAATGACTGTGTTTTGGTATGGGATTTCCCCCCTTTGCTTTCGCCATTTGCACGATCTTCTTTCTCCGGACTTCTACGCGCTGATTTGCAGCTGGGGTGCAACAACATACAGCCTGACCGCGTTAAGATCAAGGGAATCGGAAGACATAGAGTGATCGCGTTCTGTCATCATTTCGGTGTCTGCCGGAGGGACTGAAGTCGGCGTGCGGGACAAGACCTTCTCTGGAGGGTGCATTTGTTCGGTCAGTTTTTTCTCGGACGACGCGTAGAGAGTTCCCCCGTGACGTGTGCTCGTATGGATAGGGATGATGCTCGGAGTCGTACTCTGGCAGAAGGGCGTCGTCAAAGAATCGGCGGCAGCCCTTGTTCCGGTTCTGAGATCCAGACGACTGTGCCACGAGACGAGATGGGGAAAGTTCTGGGACGTCGTATCCGTGCGGATGCGCGTGCTCTGCAGAGCGATCCGACGGTGGCGAGTCGGAGGTAAGCGGAGGTCGAGGCAAGGGGAACGGACAGCCGTTCGAGGTCGTGGTCGGGAAGCACGACGATGGCCAGGCAAGTTGCACGTCTAAAGGCATGATTGCATCGACGAGTTCGTGGCGCCGATAGTTGGGAAAGATCGATTATGTGATAGGTCAAGTACACCATACAACTAGTATACAACAATGCGTAGAATCCAGAGTAAATACAGAATAAAAGAGCATCCCATCTATTTGGCAGCGGATGTCGAAAACTGGAACGCGGTCAGAAAAGAAGTCGTCTCAGACATGAAATAAACTGACCTTGGTAACGCTCTTCGTGCCTTCCGAGATAGCATGTTTGGCAAGTTCACCAGGAAGAATTAGGCGTACTGCCGTTTGGATCTCCCGTGATGCGATGGTAGATTTTTTAGAGTACGAAGCAAGTTCTAGCAGGCGAGGTGAACTCAAGACACTAGCCTAGACGGAAGCTAGACTGACTGGATGCCTCAGTGGCTATGCGTTCAAAAATGTCGTTGACAAAGGAATTGAGAATGGCCATGGCCTTGTTGGAGATACCAGTATCGGGATGAACCTGCTTCAACACTGCAACGAGCATGAGGAGATGCAAAAGACTCGAAATAGGACGCGTACCCTTGTAGATATATGATGAGTAAGTCTCCTTGCGGACCTTGCGCCTCTTTTTCTTTTCACCCTCTACTGCAGTTGCACCTGATGTCTTGGCGGCTTTTTTAGTTGCCTTGTCCGATGCGGGTGCTTTGGCTGGAGCTTTGGAGGCAGTGGAAGGAAGAGCAACGGCCATGGTGAAAACGCACTAATAACTGGCGATATATGGGGTGTGGTGGGGAGCGTCGCGCCGTGCTATATACCTCCTGAGACGCGTGTGGTCGTGTTTGGCATTCACCACAGACGCGTCGCGCCCTTGTTGATCTGTAAACCTTGTTTTGTTCACCCACCCGCGTGGGTATAAAGGGAACAGTACACATTTCGACGCGGCCATATTCGTCCCCCCGTTGCTGCATCCACCACTCGACGAACCTGCTCAAGCTCCAAATCTTCTGTGAACCATAATGTCTGGAAAAGGCGGCAAAGCAAAGTCTGGTGGCAAGACATCCGGTGAGGCCACCAAGTCCCAATCGCGTTCCGCCAAGGCCGGCCTTCAGTTCCCTGTCGGTCGTGTACACCGTCTGTTGAAGAAGGGTAACTATGCTCAACGGATAGGGAATGGTGCACCTGGTGAGTTTTGGAACGCAGCGCGCTATTTTGGAGTCACAATTCATTCCGTCCAAAGTCTACCTCGCTGCTGTTCTCGAATATCTTGCCGCTGAGATTCTTGAGCTGGCTGGCAATGCTGCACGCGACAACAAGAAACAGCGTATCGTCCCTCGACACTTGCAACTGGCCATTCGGAACGACGAAGAGTGAGTCTTAGTGCACTTCGTGTTTCCGAATCAGGTTTATTGAAGTGCATCCAGGTTAAACAGACTGCTTGGCGATGTGGTCATCTCGCAGGGTGGTGTTGTACCCTTTATCAACCCTGAACTGCTGCCCAGTAAAACTTCAAAGGGAAAGAAGGAAAGCCAGGAGGTTTAGGTCTTCGATTGCTAGATTATTGCTTTCTCCCTATGGTGTACGGTGTATTGTATTTTATAGCACTTATTCATTTCCTTTATCCTTGCAAGAGAACGAAACCTCTGCTGCGTGTACAAATCCACCCGGATACGTACACACTGTCAGTCACGTGTCAGATGAATGGTACGCGCTATTCAAGGGCTTGAACGAAACGTCAACGTCTCTTTATTCTAACGCTTTGACTCCTAGCCTGATAATTTGCGGGTGTTGTTCAAGCTCCATTTTCAAAGTCAAGTCAACCAGTTTCACGAGATTCCATGGCCGAGTCACGTTCCACGACCCAACCTCTGAAGTCTTCCCTCTCCTCCGCAAACTGTTTCACAAAGTGGGCACTCGGAGCTGTGTTCCTCGGCGTCCTTTGTGTGACGTGTAGTTGCTTAGATTCGATCAAGGTGAGTTGGTCATCTGTTTGACTCTGCCAGTACTAGAATGCTTTGGCCACTTGCTGCAGGACCGGTGGTATGTCCTAGACCCACCTTTCTTGCATGAACTGGCACGAGACGCCATTGCCGCATCCCCCAACAACGCTCAAGGCATGATTCAGCACATTCTCGCCAACCTCACGGCAACCTTCCCCCAACCGTCCAACCAAATTGCGCTAAACACCAATTCCTCTGAATGGGTGTTCAACAATGCCGGGGGTGCCATGGGCGCCATGTACATCATTCATGCGTCCATTACCGAATATCTGATCATCTTCGGTACGCCCCTCGGTACTGAGGGACACACTGGATTGCATACCGCGGATGATTACTTCCACATCCTCATTGGCGAGCAATGGGCATTCAAGCCAGGTGCGCTCGAGATGGAGAGGTACAAACCGGGAGATGTCCACTTGCTGCCACGGGGGACTGCGAAGCAGTACAAGATGCACGAAGGCTGCTTTGCAATGGAGTACGCGCGAGGTACGTTCTTTTACCGATTTCCGAAGCCGTTATGATCCCATCTAATGTGAATAATAGGCTGGATTCCTCTCATGTTGCCATTCGGTTTTGCGGACACGATCACATCGACGCTTGATGTTCCAACATTATACCATACCACGCGCATCACAGGTCGCGAGATGATCAAGAATCTTTTTATTGGAAAGATTTGAAAGTATGTTTATAATTTAGCGCACCGGGTCACCATGCTCCGCCTTGGTCGCGCGCAAGAGATAGAGTGTTGTTCTGTGATGAATGTTGACGCTTCAAGTCCATCTCTGCGTCTGCGTGGGCCTGCTCTCAATTTGCTATTCAGTAGATACTGCGGGTGGTGTGAAGACGTCACACTCGCCACCTTCTCAGTCCATGTGACGTTTGATGAAAGGTCAGGATCAGAGGCTGAGGCCATAGTCGCCATCTGTTGCCTCATGGGAACATAATTGATCGTCGCTGGAGTTGGATTCAGAGCTGACGCCGTGCAGCATCGGGTGCCCCAAGCCCTGTTGGCTCGTCATGGCAGAAAGGGTACGGTGGTCGTGAGGGTGAATTGGTGGCTTCGCGCCGGCAACACCGTCGTGCTCTGAGAGTATGCGGCGCAGGGTATCACCAGGATGTTTGGTCGGTGACGGTGATCGTTGTTCCTGAGCGAATTTGATTGAATGATTCACTGCGCGTGGCATTCTAGACGACATCTGGTTGGTTGCTAGCCAGAGGGAATGGACGTTGGGCTGCGGCGCGGGGGCCCTGAGCCCTGTCGAGAGTGGGGTCGGGGAAGCGGAGGGGGTGAGGTGAGGTGCCATAAGAGGGGGATGACGTCTGACGTAGAGGTGGCGCGGGGTGTGGACCCTGTTTTCTGTCGCTGTGGAGCATCCCGTGTACATGAACCCGACCTTCTCTCCTTCTCTCTCTCCACCGTCGTCGACATAGCGGCGACTCTCCTCAATCCCATGTCCCATTCCGTGCGTATCTCCCCCTCCTCGCTCCCCCGTACATCTTGACCCTCCCCGTCCACAGCCCTCTCCCCCCGGCACATCCACTCCCCCCGAACCCACGCGATCAACCCCGACGAACGATGACATCGAAGCCGTCATTAAGATGGCCACCTCTTCGCATCCACCCCTCGACAAACCCCTCCGCGATACGCGCACCCAGCTATTCGTCGGAAACGTACGTCTCCCTCTCCTCCACGGCGTTCGTCTGACCCAACCCAACCCTCCTCCTTAGCTCCCCTATCGCGTCCGCTGGCAGGACCTCAAAGATCTCTTTCGCCGTGCCGGAACCGTCCTCCGTGCAGATGTCTCACTTGGTCCCGATAATCGCTCACGCGGCTATGGCACCGTTCTCCTCGCCACTGCAGAGGATGCCGGCCGTGCCATTGATATGTTTAACGGTTATTGCTGGCAAACACGAGTCCTAGAAGTTCGGCCAGACCGTCTAGGCGCGACACTTGACGCAGATTTACATCTTAATTCTGCTTCACCCAACCCTTCTGTACCATTCCTACAACAAGCGCTCAATCTCCCTGTCTTGAGCGCTTTGAACACTCTCGACAACCTTGCAATGGCCGTCCCAGGACATGGCGAGTTACTGAGCGGAGGGACAGGAATGCGCACCCTCTTTGTCGGTAATGTACGTCTTTCTTCATCACATCCAAAACACAGCGCGATTGCTTTTCGCCGCCTTCCCTCCCACCTGCCGTATTGCTCACCCGATCCCTAAGCTACCCTTCCACATCCAATGGCAGGATCTAAAAGATCTCTTTCGTGCTGCGGGCGCTGTCACGCGTGCGGACGTTTCTCTCGGCCCTGATGGCCGATCTCGGGGCTTCGGCACGGTAACCTTCGTAACCGAAGATGGCGCGGAGCGTGCAAGACGAATGTTTGATGGGTGAGTTGACAGAGCCTGCCTCGTCATGTTTCATATTCAATTCGCATCCTTGTCGCTCGAGCCCCATCAGGGGCCACTTCTCGCGCGCGCTAGTTGGCCGTCGAGTGGAATGTGATTAGGAGTATTACCCCCCATTTTTTCCATTTTTTTTCTTTTTGTTCTGATTGATGACGTTCACTTGCTCACCATCTTTCTCATTTGGTAGGTATGAATTCAATGGCAGACCGTTGAAAGTTCACTACGACAAGTTTACCCAGTCATCCCAGAGCATTCCGCTCGCTGGTGTTTCGTCACAGGCTGTATCAGCCTCTCTCTTCCCGCCATATGACTCGCTTCCCCAGCTGGCATCCCAGTTATCGCGACTGGAAGTACTCAGCACTCACGATGGGAGATCGCACTCTCACCTCGATGCATTTGCTCAATCACAGTTGCATCTCGATCTTCAGCGTTCTCGCCTCGAGGCCGAGGGTCTAACGTCTACCCAATTGGATGCTCTTCTCGCACGACCGCGTAGTTCATCGTTTAAATCGCCTTCATTGACGCCACCTGCTGCTCTGTCTCAGTCTCCATCGCATCTGCAATCCCCCGCCTTGCTACAGTTGCAGGGCCAATCGTTGGGCGCAAGTTCTCTGGCTGCCTCGATCCCACAGCTCCCCCCTTCCGCCCGCTCCCTGTCTCAGCCACACTCTCTTACTGGGTCACCACTTCCGATATCTGCCAAGGTGTCATCCAGTGGCTCTTCAGTGCATAGCTTTGGTGCGATAGACCCGTTGGGAAGCGCCACGGACTTGACGTTGGTCACGGACCGGAATGACATCAAACTTAGTCCCGACTCCCTCACATCACTTGGCTCAAGTTTTGGCTCTCCCCGACCTAGTCTGAGCGCCGGGTCCTCTCAAACCTCGAGTTTCTGCTCACCGGGGCCTCGTAGGTTGAACTTGAGTGCCGCGTCGTCGAGGGGGGATGCACTCAGTGACGGAGCGAGCCTCGGTTTCGGGTCGCAGCGGGCCAGTTTTTCAAGTTCTGCCAGACAGTCCTTTGGTGCTGCTGGTGCGGAGAGACCCTCGTTCGGTGCTAACTCGGAGACGCCTCCGTTTGGCGCGGGTAGTTCACAGCGCCCTCCGATGAGTTCAACGAGCTCGCAAAATCCTAGCTTGGGCACATCATCTCAGCGGTCCACTGTTCAGTTGGGTGCACCAGTCTTGGAGGACGATGAGCCAACATCTTCATCATCGGCTCCATTGTGCGTGATGGGAACCTCAAAGCTTCCTTCCTTGGCTCCTGTGGCCATGTCACTCAGTTTACCAGTCTCGAAGCCGGGATCACACCTAGGGTCAGCAGGATCGGCTTCCAAAACCGCTTCGCCACCTTCGCTCAATAGTGGTCGCGTCAGCAACAGCTGGCCTGACCTTTCGAGGATTGGATCTCCGGAGAGTAGGGGTGCTCCAGTGCCTCCGAGTCATGCCAGCACGAAAATACCCCCACGAAGCACATCGGGAGGGACGTCTCTTGACGTGTCTGTGTCAGCCCAATCAATACTAAAGGCCGACTCGTCGCCTGCACCTGACACGACTTGGGATGCATCAAAGCCTCAACTACGCAAAGACTCCCCCACGAACAAAGCCAACGGGACTGTCGACTCTGTTACGACGGCGCTCGGTGCGCTGGGTATGCGACGTGCTAACAGAGCTCAAAACAAACCAGCAGAAGAGAAGAGGAAATCATCGACGCCATCTGGGGACCAACAACCCCAGGCCTCTTCATCAGCAGGGCCTCAGGGGCATGGTAAAAAGCCCACGCAGTCGTCTTCTCATCGGCACCCGGGTCCGATTTCGCTTCCTCCGCCCGGTGCTTTCACCCTTCCGCCTGGTGTGGTGTTCTCACCGCATGTGCATCCTCAGAGTCCGATCTACCACCCAGGATATCCTCTCAGTCCCGTGCACCCCCATCCAATGGGCAGCCCCCTTCATCATCCCATGGGCAGTCCCCTACATCACCCTGCCCACGTGCACAGTCCGCTGCATCACCCCGGTCATGTGCAGTATGGAACATACCCTTCCCATGTGACCCCTGTGCATTATGGTGTTATTACTCCTCATGGGTTACCTCCGATTACGCCCAGCATGCCACCTTTCACGTTTTTGCCTCCCCAAGCAAAGACTCCAACACAAAATGGACACGTACGCGAGAACAAGGGTGGTGAGGCTCAGAGCCAACACGCCCTTCAGAACGAAGGCAGACAAACCGAGCCCCTGAAATGGGAGTCCACTGCACAAGTGTCCCAACCCCCATACTACGCGCAGTTCTCAAATGCTCCGCAACAGCGAATGTCGTACACGCCGATCCACCCCCAAATGTTCTCGCCTGGTATCCCGCTTTCACCTGGAATTATAGTACCGCTATCGCCGGGAATTGTTCCCCCAGCATCATCTGTGCCCGTGTCCGGTGTCCCAGTACCGATGACCCCTGGTGTCACATTAACGCCTGGGGTAACGATGACTCCGGGTGCATTCTGGTCACATGCGCCATGGATGAATCCAACGGTCGGCGCGCCAGTGCATGCTGCGGATGGGCTTAATGAGCAATCGCATACTGGTGTCGAAGGGTATTTTCCACCTGTTAGCCAGCCCAGTGGGGATACGGGCTACTTTCCACCGGTGTCAAGTGTTGCAAGTGACATCCTCAAAGAGGGGCATGGGTTCGCGTCGGGGTCTGGCATGTCACGTGGGGAAAATGCACATCAAAACCCACGGAGCCCATCTCCTGATGTGTCTCGAGTATCTACGCCCGATTCTTCGCAGAAAAGTTCACAGGACAGTAATCGTAAAGGGGGCGCGCCAGTCATGAAACGCTCGACCTCTGCTCAGTGTGAAGGTGGTTTACCAAAACGAAATGGATTGTTCCATCGGGAGTCGGATCCCGAAGTGAGCACAACAACGAACAAGGGGTTGAAGGAAGCATAAGGATGTTTCGGGTAATGTGTCTTGTTTTTGGGTTGGGTTTGTGCTGCAAGGCTTTGCGTTGCGCATGCTTTTTTCGTTCCACGTTTTTGCATCCCTATCTCACTGTCGTTGGCTCACTGCACACATAGACATCGATTTCCGGGATCACTGAATCGGTCATACATGATTTTCTTTTTTCACTATTTGCTGATATCCACGACATGCATTGCTAGATTATTCCGTTATTCGGTTTCAGGTATTGATGTATACCATTTTCGAATCCTTTTTCATGCATACGGCCTATGCATTGTTTCCTATCACCTTCTATCTATGTCTGTACCGTCAAATGTCTTAAATATCTAATTTATTCGCTGGATCTTTGGAGTACGCTCAGTGGCTGCAAGGAATTGTGAAAGCCTAGTGGACCGGCTTTGGTAGAATAAGGTTGTCACTGACAGTGACACATCATTGCGACGACGAACGCATGGGAATGACTGCGTCCGGCAACGTCGACAATGATCCCTGACCTGACATATATTTCAGCACCAATGGTCAACCAGAGCGACGCTCCCTTCCGCTTGCTCACTCGGCGATATGGCGCGACATTGACGTACACTCAGATGCTTGATCCTCACAGGCTCCTCAACGACCTCGATTACTTGCACTATCACACTCGAGATCTTCAATCCACGCATTATAACTGGGACACCTACACACGTCCCGTGGTGGTCCAGCTCTGCGGAAACGATCCAGAAGTAATCGTGAGCGCAGCAAGGCGCGTTCAGCCATATTGTGACGGGATAGGTGCGCAAACGAACTATGCTGGACCGTTTAAAGAAGCCCATTCGCAAACGTATCTCACAGACTTGAACCTTGGCTGTCCTCAGGAACATGCGCGCCAAGGTCACTTTGGAGGGTATTTGCTCACGAAGAAGGACTGGCCGTTGGTGGACGCGATAGGTTTGTCCCGACTTGCATCCCCCCCTCCTCCCCGATTCCTCTAGGTCAACTTTTATTTATTTATACGATGACAGTCTCCTCGATGGCTCACTCTCTCACCGTCCCATCTTCCGCAAAGATCCGTCTCTGCCCCTCCGGCAAGACGACGGATGTTGGTCGCGTACTGGAACACGCGGGTGCATCCTGGGTCACCTTACACGCACGCCACGTATCTGCCAAAAGACGACGCCAAGGCGCAGCCGATCTCGACGCCATACGCGAGCTCAAACGAGCGCTCACGATTCCCGTCGTCAGCAACGGCAACGTAAGGACGTTTTCGGACGTTGAGCATAACGCGTCGTATACCCATGCGGATGGTGTCATGGTTGGGGAAACGTTGCTGGGAAATCCATGGTGTGTTCCTGTGTGACTGTTTCCTGTCTTTTCTTTCTTTTGTGGTGTTCATGTCCCTTGGGGACTGACGATGTGCCGTGATCGTAGCTTGTTTTCAGGCGACAAGGCGGTTCGGGATCCCGTTCTCATGGCCCTGGAATATCTCGACATTTGTAAGCGCCTCGGGGGCGTGACGACACTCAAGACGATGCAAGCGCACGTACGCCATATGGTCGAGTTTCAGTGGTGCGTATATTTTACTTGATAGAAATTTACTCGAGTCGGCAGTGTTCTTTGGAACCCGACAAAATACTTATTATGTGTGTGTAAACTTTTTTTTTTGCTTATAGCGCGCGTCGTCCATGGTATTCGAAATTGCGGCTGGCTCTAAACGACTGTCAGAGTGTAGATGACATCGAGGGGCTTTTATATCATCAAGTGAGCCGTTGGCGGGGGAAAGCGAGTCGACTGGTCCTCGGAGCACTACATGAAAGGGATGAAGAGACAAGGGAAAATGATGCTGATCTGGAAGACCTCGGGAATATATTGAACCGTCTTGATTTCAGCAATGACTGATCGTTTTTCGTAGATCGGTCAGCGAGATATGACACGTCACCAACACGACGAACGATGGGGAAATTCGAGATCGGATCTGGAAAAAAAGAAAGAAAAAAAAAAGAGGCACACTAGCTTGGAACTCGGATCGTATCAGCAATCCCGTATCACAGTGCGGGATAGTGCGGCTATTATAGACCGCCTTTGTTCCGAGTTCAGATCTCGTTGCGGTCGTTGTAATGGTGATATCAAGGCGTAACGCGAATTACGTGCCAACGTGTCAACGTTTCGGTGCTTGTATCCGCAAAGGGGTGCACGTCCACATGGAAACGAGGGGGGTGGTGTTTTTCGGTCTTTGGGAGCTCTTTCTTTGTTTACCAACCATGCTTATCATAGTTACTGTACATTGCAGCATCCGTGGAGGGATCGAGCCCACAGACATAATAACCGAACATGCGTGTAGACCATGTTGAAATACAAGCTGCCTTGCACCCTTAAGCCGGACCGATACCGGTAGCACCTGCCTGCAGCTGAGGCGTCGTCGCATATTTTGTCCCGCTTGGATTGGCGACTAACGGTGGTTTGAACCGAGGGACAGTCACAGCCCCTTGAATCCTGAGACGATCCGTATCAAGAAGCCTGGAGTTGTGAGGCACGACGCATCCCCAGAGGCGGAGAACACCAGTACGCGTACGCTGCGTCGGTGCTGGGGCTATGTTTGGCTGCCAGGGATGCAACTTCAGTTTGGGTGTCGGGACCCGACTTTGCGGCGGAGGCTCCGCTTGGACAAATGACATGTCCATCCCCGTATCGTTGTGCTTGGCGTCGTCGTTCCCTTGCATGTATGTGGCAGTATCTGCGTGCGACATCGAGCTGGATACGGGCCTCTCCCATTTTGTATCAGTTTCAGGGAGACCTCAAAGGGAGATAAAAACCACGATAAGCAAGTCGGGCTGTTCAAAGTATGGGCATAAGTGGTCCCATAGAGCCGACCCCGCGAGTGTTCCTGTGGCCAATTATTTGCAGAGCCATTCCCGGTATATCACAATCAGTGTAGAACATACCGCAGCGCATCGTATCCGGGGTCGGCACAGGTTAGGAGAGAGCCGTGAACAAGAACTCGCGGCATCAGGCAGTTTGCTCCAGCCCACCCTAGACAATGGTGGTCAACTTGTTCGCACACAGGCGTCTGCTCGGGCTATCCTCCGTCTCCGAATCACCCGCACGAACACGACACGTCGTATCCAGCGCGAGCTCGTGGACGAGGGAGAAGAACTTGCAGACATTACTGTAAGGGCCGAGCCAGCTCGTCTTCGCAGCGCAGTCTGGATACCTCGAGGTACGAAATAGAAGGGGCCGTACAAACAGAC